>JANTNT010156971.1:0-10308 GCA_024752375.1 Entacmaea quadricolor
TTTTTGTATATTAAAAGGCATGGACATACTGCAAGATTGCATGGAACTGATAAAGTGCAGTATATCCACCACTGTAATTGTGTGGAAAATTGCAAGCAATGTTGAAGATGTAGAATCTTCTTCTGCTTCTGCAACATTGCAGAGAACAATTGCTTCATGTGTCCATTCTTGCAGCATTGTTGGCAATCTTGTAATGTGTTTTTTGATGCTCAGTCAATAAAATATCAATCTCTTTTATTTGCCACTGTCTAAAATACCACAAATTCATTTACTCTCCTAGGTTGCAAGATATGTTGCACACAATATTTGCAGAAGTAGAATCAATTCAACTTCTGTAACATTGTGTGTCCATTCTCACAGTTTTGCTGCCAATCTTGTGATGTATTGGTTGGTGCTCAGCCAATGAAATACCTGTCTTTTCTAATTACCACTGTCCAATATACCACAGATTTATTAATTTATTAATCCCCATCCCCCAATTTTCCTCAAGCCCTGCAAGGCAAGATAAATAAACAATCCCGAAGGGTTTCTAACTGTGAGAAGTGGATGATTAAAGAGTCCAAATTCCATTGTGTCTGGCCTCTGTAGGGGTTAATCATTGTCTTCCCCAAGGTAATTCCATTCCTTTTGGTCTGTGCAAAGAAACAAAGAACAAGTCCAATATCTCACTAATGCACACTAAAAAAAAGAAACAAGCTTTTTCGCTGAGTCACACCAGATTTGTTAAGTAAATAATAACAATATAGTAAGCCTTCTTTAGTTGCTGTAATTTCGTATTTAAAAAAATGTTAAAAAGGAACTCTTGTTCAGGCTGTCACTGATTTAGACTGGCATCAGACAGGTGATCAATAATAGTGGATATTAGCATATTGGCTTGATAACGCCAAGGGAATAGAGCGTAACATTGCAGTTAAAAATGTTTTTATTAATTTTGATGGTTTTGCTGTTTGTATCATCAACCTCTGCTTGTAGTTGTTTACCGAGAGAAGAAAAACCACATGATTTGTGTTGCAGTGGTTATGGTGGGTATTAACACTAGTAAATAATTCCACACGGAAAACATTTTGCTTCAAAGGAAAATTTTGTAACGGCAAAAATGCTTTCCTATTCGTTCTTACAGTTAAGTCTGTGTAAAGTTTTTAAATGCGTTTTCGTGTGATTTATGTCTACTTCGGCACAGGCCTTGACCCAAGAAATCTAAAATCGCAATGAACAAAATATACTTCGTTTCACAATAAGCTGTATAACAAAAAAGTTATGCTCTTAATTCTTTGCCGTTCTTCCGAGTTTCTGCGATGATGGAGTTCGATAATTGTACAAGTAGCCTGCATTGTCCAACCATTGGTCGTGGAAATATTGACCAGGATGCGACACAGACTTTTCTATAGATTTCAGTTCTCAAAGTCTTTTTTCAAATGTTCTGAAAACACTCGCATGAACAACCAAGTGAACTTACTTTTGGCAGGTTTAGCTATGCTCTAGTTGATATGAAAAAAATCATCATTTGCAAAAGAATGTCCTTTTTTATTTGATATCCAACGAAATATTATTAGTTGAAATCAATCAGATCGCGAGGAGGAGGTACTCATTACAAATACACAACATGGATGAGGGGTAGGGGGTGCTGTAGTATTGAGGAGCGGGTGGGGGTACGTCATATGGATGTGCAGCAAGTATGGTACGAAAATAGTAAGAATTTATAAGTACCCTTTCTGAATATGTAATAATTAGATGAAGTTTTAATTTTGATTAATTCATCGGAAACGTCAAGATAAACTCTCACAGTTGCAAATAATTTCCCATTACCCACAATGATTTGCACTTTAGGATGTTGTAGAAGAGAAAAGATTGACATAGCCGTGAAAGAGAAAGTCCTTAAATACCGAAGATCATTTAAATATGTACGTGAATCGATCACAATATTCAAAGAAATGATGATGATGATGATAATAGATATACATATTATACATATACATATACATAGATAAAGCACCCGAGAATGGAGCAAACAAGCCGGATATGACAATCTACGTCAAGAAAAGTAAGGAAATCATACTCGTGGAAGGAACTGTGCGTAATATAAGACAGATCAACGACAGAAATGAGTAATAAGAAGAGAAAGTACTTGGATCTACGACCGGGACTTTGCAAGCTCTACCCTGGCTACGAGATCAAACAAATTAATATAGTATTCAGCTTCTTGGGAGATTTCAACAGCATCCTAAAGAAAGAACTTTCTTATCTAGCCCACAAGAAGGAAGTCAACAAAGTCCTAACCAACTGTCAGAAATGGATTATCTCACAAAACTGCGAAGTCATCAAGAAATTCTACAGTTTGAGACAATGAAACGCCTATTTATCTATTTCAGGAACTGTTGCATAGACAAGAAAGAGTAGGCAAGTAAGCCATGTGGGATGGGCGCAAAAGACGTATAGGCATAGCGTAATAGGTAAATTACGAGCCCTAAACGTATCATGACAGAAGAAGACTGCACTGAGGCCTTTGACTTCTAGTCATTTAATAGAGAAAGCCAGTTCAACTAGAAACCGTGGACAGCTGTTTCGGCCTTTTGGGCCTTGTCAGCACGGTGCATCTGGAGAACTGGCTGGATCCCACCAAAAAGTATCACACAAGAAAGAGTAGGCAAGTAAGCCATGTGGGATGGGATACAAGTGCTCCAGACAGGGCAGGAGTATTCCAAAATAGAACGAATAATAAGTAATGGAAGTAATATGTTCATTCCATTCAAGATCATTTTGGATGACTATGCCAAGTACTTTGTAAGAGTTTACTCTCTCAAGCGGTTGGCCATTAACCGATGAAGGTGTGGTCAAACCGTGAGGAGTATTACGGAGGAAAGAGACAGAGAGTTCCTTACATTTTTTTTTAAATTTAGTTTCATATTGTTCCTATAGATGCCCAACTAGAGATTGAGTTAAGGTCCTCTTGGATGGATGATAGGTTATTTTTGGGGGTTGATTACATCATCAACGTACATCCAGTGGTTAGAGTTGAGAGGGGAACGACACGCTAGATCGTTGATCATAACCAAAAAGAGAATTGGTCCTAGCTTGGTTCTCCCTGGAACTCCGTGGCCCATTTAGAAGTGAGCTCTCTAAGTTTAACCATTTGGAGGCGATTAGACAGGAAGCTAATAATCCATGGGATGATAGATGACCGAACACCAAAGCTAACGAGCTTTGTGATGACAATGTTGTGGTCAATCCGATCAAAAGCTTTCGAGAAGTCCAGAAAGCAGACCCTAAGATATTGCCCAGGATTATCCAGCTGCTTGAGCTAGTTGTGCATCATATCAAGCAGGTAGAAGGTGGTCGAGGTGCCTTTGAGGCAGCACAAATTACTGGGGGTCAATTAAGTGGTGAATATCATGGATCAACCAATCAACAACAAAGTCCTCTAGAACCTTGGAAAGACAAGGGGTAAGTGAGAGTGGGCGAAGATCACCCAGCGCAGACACTGATTGGATCTTCGGCACAGGGGTGATATTAGATTTTTTCCAGATCTCAGGTACGATTCAAGAGGAAAGGGAGACATTTAAGATATGTGCTACAGGTGTTGCGAGCTCATATGCAAATTTCTTACGAATTCGGGGCGGGATGTCTAAACTAATTTTTCACAGACCTCATGAGGTTCTATGATTGGTGGGGAGCTTGGTGCAGGTAAGAAAGATGGCAAAAATGTTATATCTAGTTGAGGGATGTCATCATTAACTGAAAGGAAAAAAGAATTTAATTCTTCAACTAAATCAGAATTATCAATTGAATCAATTGATATTGGGTTGGTATTCCTATTTTTACCTGCCATTTTATTTACTAAGCTCCACCGCTTACGGCAATCGAGCTGATTTAAGATACTGAACTTTCTTAGAGTAGAATGATTTCTTGCTTTTAGCAGTATCAGATTTTACCTTATTTCTATAGTGTGTCCATAATACTGAGTTACCAATATGAAAAGTTTTCGGGCGGTCAGAGATGCATTTCTTGATAGTGAGTGTCATCCAAGGTTTATCGGTAGGGTGCAACCTGATAGATATTAAAGGGAAAAAATGGTTAATAGCAGATGTAAGTGTGGAAGTGAACGAGTTTGTAAGATTGTCGATAGTTTGATTAGTTAATTCACTACACCATTTGACATTGCAGATCCAACGGCCAAAAGCATCTAAGACCGGCCGGGGAAAAGTGCGCGAATAGCGCTTAGAGGTGTTATTACTAGTTGAGGCAGTATACAAAGGTTTGGGGTAACACAAGACTATGTTATGGTCAGAAGTACCTAGGGTAGCTAATACGATAGGTTTACAAAAATAGTCATAAACATTACAAATTATAAGGTCTACGTTATTATGCCCAGCAACAATGAATACTCAACGTTCGGGCACCTGGGCAGGAGCGGTTGACCACTGACCACAAACTAATTACATAATGGCACAATTACTTTCTTCTTTTTTCTCTTCTAGTGGGCTGAGAAATAGGGTTTACAATAACAAGGAGCAGGCTAGTAATGATTCAAATAATGTAAATAAACAACAGTTCAAAAGTTCATAATATAGTCATTGTAACGATCGGGTAGACGACGGGAACGTGACCTTCGTGGCTGGGGATCTTGTTCTTGGATGGTAGGGAAGCCTGTAGGTGGGTCTTCGTAGGGGGTATCGATGGGGGAACAAGCTGATGTGTTGAGTGGATGAAAGGAGGGGTCTTTCTGAATGTGCTAACTGGGTGGCGTTGATATCTCAGACGTTTCTGAGGACTTGGGTTCAGATTTGGTACGGTGGACTTTGTAGCATTCTGACATCTTTGGGCGATATGAGGTCTTCCGGAGTTAAGAACCCGTGAACTTGCGAATGTTACACCAGATTTTATCTCTGATGTCACTAGATATCTGTCTCTTGAAGTGGACTTGTTTCTGTAGGAGTATAGATAGATGAGATATCCAACTTCTAAAAGGGAAGTGTCTAGTACTTTCTTTAGAGAGGCTTTGGACTTTTCACTGGACGGGTGGTTCTTGATACGTTGGTTGTGTTGTTTGAGTATTAGATCCCGGTCGGACAGTGGAATCTGACAGTTTAGAAACTGATATCGTTGAGTCCACATCTCCCTCGCAAATAGACCTCTGGAACGTATACGGGAGTTGAGAGTAGCTGTGGTTATGGCCAGGGTGACATTTGTGATCGCGCCGCCAAATGAGTCAAGTCGAAGAATTTCACTTTCCAGTTCTTGAATAGCTTTCTCAGCTCCTGGATTTTTGTTTGTATTTTTGATGCGACCAAGCTCTAGTGTGATTCTTTGGTTGTTTAAGGGTTTGTTGTCAGCCAGAGCTTTGAAGCACGGGGCGGGATCAGTTCTGATAACAGCCATTGGACCATCTAATGGGAGTAGTTCTATGCATAGACGGATTATGGCGTCATGAAGTATGGTAGGGCACTCGTCGGGTAGCAGGAGGGTTGTATTGTACGAAGTAGCACTCTCGTAGGACCAGTATCCGTTGACGGGATTGTCTGATGACATCTGCTGCAAAGGTGGTTCCTACTGTGTCTGGTGGGGGGTTAGATGATTGTTCAATTAGTGTTTTTGGAGTTTTCTTGAGGGCAGCGCAGGGATGACAACTTTCAGTTGCTTGTTCAATGGCTTTGTCCATGTCCGCGTAGAAGTAGTGTCCAACGACAGATTTGAGTTGGTGGCTAGATGGATGGTCGAGTTTGATATGCAGAGCAGACAGGAGCCCTTCTGGTACTTGGCGAGGAACGATGATACACTCCCTTGGGGGAGATAGAGGCGCGTTACGTTTAACAATGAGTAAGCCATCACTGGAGATGGTCACTACGTTCAAATACCTTTTGACATCTTTGATGGTTGTGAGCTTCTTCGAGGGTCGAGTTCCTTGTATCAAATAGGCGTGTGTACGACGAAGGTCGGAACATTCGGCTTGGATGGCTATCCATGCAGCTCTGCTGGCGAAAGGGATTTTGGAAATACCCTTAAGGATGTCGACAACGGATAGGTGTCTCACTAAAGGCTTAACTTTCCGGCACGTGTTACGTAGTGAGTTGCTTCGAGACCGGTTGTAAATTGTGGTGGAATGAATCGAAGCATTTTGCTTAAGCATAACTGGCAAAAATCAAGGAAATACTCGTGTAACACAAGCCAAGTTCCTGAAGAGATTCCACAAGCTACGTTATTCTCCCAATCGAAGCCTATGTTAAGAATTGAGCATGGTTTCAATGCAATAACAATCCCTAGAGTTCAATATTCAAAATTCGTGTGTGGAACATCAACTACAATCGAAATTACAATTAAATGGCAAAATTAAATGCTTGAACAAAATATTTCAAAGACTATTTGGCTGAGGCGACCCCTTGATTGATTGTCCATAGTGCGTCTTGACTTGCCTTGCCCTTACACGCACAATTTCACAAGAATTTGCAAAGGAAAAACATTCTTTGAACTAGTCAAAATGCAGCGTAGATCACCGAACGGCTATTCACTCCTTCTGAGCTGAACATTTTTGAGTGTCTATAGTACAATATTACCTAGTCTTCAGTGTTCTTTCAATTAATAAAGAAGTGCTGGTCAATTCGCTTCCTACCTGTCACCTCTGTCAAAGGCTAAATTGGATGCAAAATCCCAATCCTTGGAACATCAGCTTCGTTGATTCTCTGTTGTTCCTTACACAGATTGCCATTCTTATGGAGACAAGAGGTTTCCAGTTGAGGTAAACCCTAGAAGTGCGATATTTCTGCCCTCAAATATAGAGTAAAACGTCATGTGCTATTGTTGTCTCTGGCTGCTTCCCTCGTGTGTCACGGAATTGATGCAACAGTCGGTTTTATAGCCTGTATATGCCACGAATCCTAGCCGAAGTATGCGATAATAGTCCTTAGAAAACGTATAATTCAAACGAGTGTGAATCCTAGCCTTCTTTGTCATAATAATTGCCGTGAAACTTGTCACTCATCCGTACTACGCTTGCCTTCGCAAAACAAAAATAACAACTGTCCCAGAGACGCGATGTGTTACTGAGTTCGCAAAGGGAACAACCGCGTACCGTGTTTATCGCGGGCTTTAAGAAGATAAGGCAAATGGGAAATGAAACGCTCGTGGCTGTGTCGTCGAGAAGCTTAACCTCCAGGTACTCCTCGGGCTATACGTGGTTGGGTAGAGGGTGCTCGCAACACCAGTGCTCTGGGGACAGATTGGACACTGGAACCATTTCTGCTGGATCCGGAGAGAACTGTTGTTCCGTCTTTCAGGATTATTGCGCATTTGGCAGGGCGGATGGCAATGTCGTTTCCATGTAGCTTCCATGAATGGAGTGCCGGTGAGGACGCCCATGTTAATGTTTTCTACGAAATAGCCTTCAAAAGACAAATCTCTGGTTTTTGTGAGTGAGCTTAAAGCGTGTCTCTCCTTTTACAAGAAGTGGCGAGCTGCCGTCGGCTCGGTGGGCGGACTGAGAGCTCGCGAATATCTCAAGACTCAGTATTTTTACTGTTGACATGCGGATTATGTTTCCAGTTGCACCGCTGTCGATTATAAGACGTAGGGGGTAGTGGTAGAAAGAATCAAGGTAGGGCGAACGGCGGACTTTTATGCGTAAGCTTGAGATAAGGGCCAAAGTACTTGGTGTAGTTCGTTACACTTTGGTTCTGTATAGGGATAATCCGTTGCATATTCTGGGTCGTCGTCCAGGATGGAGGCGATTTGTCTAGCTCTGACGAGGTACTTTCGGTCCTGTTCTGGGAGAAAGGAGCGCTCGCTAAGGAAGTGGCTAATACCCTAGCGACCTGCTTGTTTACAAAGAGGGCATTTCTTTTCGGGCCGGCTTGACGTAAATGACGACTTCGGAGTGGGTGTAAAGGATGACGATGGTCGACGGCTGAAGTGCGGAAGTCCGGCTCCTGCTCGCAGTACTTTGGCATCGTTCGCTGCTCTTATCCCGTCCAGTAGAGAGTTGTTGGCATGGGAGATCTCTGGTTTAATTGAAGCCAGAGTTCGTGAGCGCAACTCATTTCCGTACCGTTGTTTTACGAGTTTTGGTTTCGGAGCCAGGTTAGTACTATAAATTAAAGTTCTCCAAGGTGAGAGATAGATCTTGTCTTCTTGTGGGTTATTGCCATGGTGGGTGAGAACATTGGCCTTCAGAAGGCAATTTTCTACGAGAGCTATGAGCCGTTGATATAAATCTTCCGGCCGTTCGTTTGGCTCTAGTGCAATGGAATCTAGGTCGATGAAGTGGGTGGTTTGAAACTCAAAGTGTAGACGAATAGTTTGCCAGATTGAATCAAAGGATGTGCTAGACTTTACTAGAGTAGATCTGGATATTATAGGGCAATAATCCAAGCATAAGCTCTAACATAGTTATTTTGTTAGGCAGTTCTTCGCTTTGCTTTGCAGTGGGAACTCACCATCATCTTCAAAAGCTCTGAGGGGACCAGTTGGTAGGTACCCTCTACTAGGAAAGGAGCAAAGTTCGGATCAAGCGATAGGGTGTATACCAAGTTTTGCTTCCAGTTTTCAAGTGAGTTCAATGTTTCTACCTTAGCTTGGCACCACTGCTTAGGTGCACGGTCAATGTTGGACATCATTTCTGTCTATTACCTTGAATATGTCTATGCAGAAGAATTATCAACTGTGTGAGAAGTAGGCTATGTCCTGGGGGCTTTTGCACTTGGTTTGAAGCACGTGTGATGGCTTAACGGCGTGGAACTCGTATCAACAAAACTTGTTTGTAGCACGTTTGTTTGCTCCTCTGCTGGATAGAGGCTTTAGGGTCGAATTGTAGCTACCACCACGCCAGATAATAAGGTAAAAGTCCGACAACTTACAGGATAAACGAGGCCCTGACCATTGACCACAGAAACTAACTACGTAATGGAGTTTGGTTTGACTCACTTCTTAGATGGCATTAGTGACGAGATGTACGCCATCAGACCTCCACCATTGAACAAATCCATGAATTTTTTTAAAACTATGCTATTTTGAATCAAAATTTAATGTTTGATTTCAAATATGAAAAGAAAAAAGGGGTGTCCCGACCTGAGGTGGTTTTTGAGATATCGAGGATTAATTCATAAGCATGTAATATGGTTATGTTGCTGGTGAGCTTCATAACGGTATAGAGTTATGTTTTTTACAGCAAGGTTTTTAATATAACGTAAAAATATTTAACTTATGAATAAAATATAAAATAGCCTAAAAAAATAAAATCGCCTTATTATAAAACATAAGTAAGATTAGCAATGAATTAAAGGTTTGTATATTTCCGGTAAAACGCGTCCATTGTCTCTATTAGCTATTGCGTGATTATTTTTAATATTTATTAAAATTATTAAGACAGTGGGTATAAACGAAGAACTAGCGTGTCTTGTTTTCCTTTTATTCTGTTCATGATCATTCTTCAAATCTGGATTCTTCGGTCTTTTAGTCTTCTTGTACTGGTTCTTTGCCTGCATGATATTCTTCGTTAGTCTCTTCAAAAAAGGAGTCCTTGAGCTGGGGTAGCGCACGGAGAGGACAGATCCAGTCTAGTAAGCGTTGTCGTAGTCTCCCCTGCAGCCGTTTTGCGTGACGACCCTAAAACGGCTGCGGGGGAGACTAGCGTTGTCGAAGTAGTACTTGAAAGACTGTGAGGACATGTTGAGACAACCGGAATGTACCGATGTCTTACAGTTTGCGCAACTAGCGCGTTCTGGTTGCTGCGGACGTTCTTAGGATATTCTTTACATGGAAATTTTGGTTTGAGTGTAAAATTCTTTTTTTGTGTGTGTAAAAGCGTCCTTGGTCCAGGATTTATTCAAATATCACCAGCCAGAAAAATACATAATAATATATGGAGACTCGAGCCGGTGAAACGTAGTCCATAACGATGGGATGGCGGGTAGTCGAGTTTCCGGTGAGATGAGTCAAGAAAAATGCACCAAAGGTTGGTAAACTAGCCAGTTCTGGAGAGATTTCAAATTCCGAGCTTGGTATAGAGTAGTACGTTTGGCCAAGAGTTTTTCCTGTGGTGTTGCTAATCACTTGAAAAATCAAACCCAGAAAGATTGATGTACCATTGGTGTAGAATGTCCGTTGCTTCTTAGGCTTTTATTTTAGCTGCGCACGAGCTTTCGTTCCCAGTGTAGAGTTTAAGCCTGCAATGCAATCAATGTGAACTGTTTTTCTTTTATTTTCTTCCATACATCGTTTGTTTAAATTACAATTAAAATGTTCCGATGCAATAACATGACTGTTACTTTGTGTTAATATGTAGTTGTACACGGAGATGTTGAAAGAGAAAGACTTGAGGGG
>JANTNT010157082.1:0-10306 GCA_024752375.1 Entacmaea quadricolor
CCTCTAAGGATAGCAGTAGAACAATATGTAATACTGATTGAGCCACCCTTGTAAAATAAAAGTATCTATCTATCTATTGCAGACTCACTTGATGAAATCAAAGCATCTTTGGATGCCAACAATACAGAGCAAATGACTGGAGCATTGGTGAAGTTCCAGCTTGAATGCAATGGCAATGAAGAAAAGAAGAAATTTGCTACTCATCATGGAGCTTTAACAATTTTAGTGTCGGCATGCAAGCATTCAAAGTCTGAACCAGAACACTTAATTAAAGGAATTGAAGCATTAAGCTCTTTAGTAAATGGACAAGCTAGTATACTTGACAAAGACACAATAACTATTTTATTCGGAATTCTCAAAGACAACAATGGGAATAGTAAGGTTTTTGAGAAAACTTTAAGACTCATTAGGTTAAGCTGTATTAAGAGTGAATCAAATCGTCAGACTTATGTTAGTCTTGACCTTATTCCTTTTCTAATTGACAATATGAAAAGCCAGAAACCAAGACAGGTTTCAGTCATCAAGGAGACTTGTATGTTGCTACGGGTTTTGACATTTGACGATGACATGAGCCTTCCATATGGCAAGGCACATGATCATGCTAAGCTAATTGTTGCTGAGAAAGTCTTCTCTGTGTTTCTTGATATCATGGATGATGTTAAGAATGATGTTGATACCCTTAGTGAACTGTGTGCAACTCTTGGAAGAATGTTTGTTAGGCATGAATTCTGTAAGGAGTTTGTGGATATGGGAGGCTTGACAGTGGTCTTGAAGCTTCTTGAAGAAAACTTAGAACATCAGGTAATTTAGACATGCATTCTTTGTTTGTCTTCCTGTGGTAAAAATGGCATTTTGTCCCCTCCCTTGATCCACTAGGCAGGCTACTTTGCATCACTATTTCATCATCCAATCAGATGCAATTGTTCTCATGGTCAGAAATGCAAATTACCACTTTTAACAATACATAGGTGCAAAATGGATTGTTAAAATTTTATACAGCAGAGGCAGATCAAGGGGTGGTAAAGGGGTTGAATAGTTACCCCCCTTTATTGTGGATTCTTGAAAGAAAGTCACTCCCCCTTAAACAAATTCCAGATCCACCCCTGTACAGATATTGAAGGAAACAATTCCAGGACTTTTCAAGGACTATTTTAAAATCTATAATTTAATAATGAAAGTTACAAACTGAAAGGATTTTTCTAACCTAGAAATAAAGCAAAGATATTTGCTAATAAAAAACTAGTCTTCGAGTTTCTGAACTTTTGAATATAAGTCTTTTTCTAACTCTGTTAGCATGTTTCCATGTTTCTGGTTCAGTGGTGGTGGGACAGTAAGCTCACTCTCTGCACTAGCTGAAGTTGGAGTTTCTTTAGCGAATCCAAAGTGATCAAATAATGTTGATAATCCATTTACTGCAGTGCTGATTTGGTTATGTTTCACTCCTTTCAAGATACAAAAATTCAGTGACGCACAAGATTTAACCTTTCTTTGGACGGAACAAGATTTATTAAGGAAAAATTATAAGGGTTTATAAAGGAAAAATTAGAATATTCAAGGAGTCTGAGAAAAAAATTCCAGGACTTTTCAGGGACAAAAGTAAGATTTTCTGAATTCAAGGAGTATTAAGGATTCAATACATTTTCCATGACTTTTCAGGGCCTGTGCAGCCCATTAAAATGCAATGTGTCTTACCACAATTCTTTAACCACTGTCAACTTCAATAGCACTGTTTCTTTACCTTTCAGACAATAGCCAAGAATGTGTGTGCAGTGCTAAGAGCTATTGCTGGCAATGATGATGTCAAGACGACCATTGTTGAATCACAAGGGATGGAACTAATTATCCTGGCCATTAAGACACATGAAAAACAAGCTCTTGTAGCAGAACAAGGCTGTGCAGCACTAGGGTCAATATCCCTGAGAAGCCCTGCTAACTGTTCTGCCATTGTGGCTTCTGGGGGACCTGAGGTTATCTTGAAGGCCATGCAACTTCACCATAATGTTATTGGTGTTCAGGTTAGTTTCAGAGTACCGTACATTTTAAACAATGAAATTCCACTTTTCAATGCAGAACATGCACCTGGTGAAAATTGGCCTCTACACCATTTTTATAATTATTCATCCCAGCCAAACTCTAGCTTTCTGATTAAAATTTTGAGGGTGTAAATCTGGAATCACGACCCTCAGATTAAGGAGATGCATCTTGGTCAAATTCCTGAATGATGAATTTAATTTGTTTTCCCAAATCGCACACTCAATTTCAGCCAATTCCCAGATCATGTGCAACCCCTTCCAAGCCCTGTTTAAAATTAGTTTGATCAACAAAAGCCACTTTTGGGACAATGTTTTATACCATACTATGTATGATTGGCTTTAGACTGTCTGTCATTTGTTAGTTGGTTTTTATAATTCCAGAACTTAAGAAATATTGGTGCATGATTTGGGATACACACACACACACACCCTTCCAGAATCTGTGTGAACTCTAACTGGCACAAGTTGGTTGACAGCCTAAACACCAAAAAACAGTACATCTGGTAGAAATTTCATGTCATCAATTTCATAAACTGTTGACTCCAGCCACCACAAAAGAATTACAGAAAATCTGCCATTTAACCTGCTGGTTGGTGGCCAAATGACTGAAATTTATGAACCATTAATGTCACAATATTTTTACTTTGTTTAAAAGAGTAAGAATAAGGCTAATTTTTGATCTTATCACAGAAACAAGGATGTCTTGCCATTCGTAATTTAGTTGCTCGTAATCCTGAGAACTGTGAGCCAATACTTAGTGCAGGTGCAGAAGTTCAAATTCGACATGCTTATCATAAGTTCCCAGAATGTGCAGACCTGGCTAAGGCAGCACTCAGAGACCTAGGATGTGAAGTGGAGTTGAGGGAACTGTGGACTGGCAAGGGAAGGCAGTTGGCTGGTGAGATGTAGTGAAACTCAGAATTGTAACCAAATTCACAGAGAAAAATGTACATCTTCAGAGGTGCATTTTTACAACCATATTTGTAAAAAAGAATGTGTAGTCCTGTACTACAAAGGCCTATTTTTCCCCCTTCAAATAAACTATGTGGAATTGCAGTTGGATCAGAGCCATGGTTTAACTAAATGTAACATCAGTGTTTGTGGAAATATGTATGTATATTGTTGTTAAAAACCAAACTATCCTGTCACTGCAAATATATTCATGTCTTTAAATAAATCCATTCCAGGGATGAGGAAAAAAAATCTACCTCAGTATCTATGTAATGAGCCATGATATTTGGTGGAGTGTGGGTTGGGTGTTGGTTAACACTCTCCCAATATAATAGACATTTTAAGGTGATTGGCCAAAGTCATGAAAAAAATTTAAACAGCAATTTTCTGAAGCAAAATTTAATGCTGAGTTCAAATTTGAAAAGAAAAATGGGGTGTCCTGAACTTGTTTTTGAGATATTCAAGCCTGAATATACTGTGCTCAGAGATTTTTGATGGAAAACTAAATGAAAACTTTAACTAAATTTTAAAAAATTCATATTGCAAAAAATAACCAGGCTTTGCAAATAACCTTTCTAAAAAAACGGAATTTGTAAATCATATTCCAAAAACAAATAAAAAGATATAGCGGATTTTCTAGAAAAGAGGAATTCAAGGTTTCGTTCGTATAAGTACTGATTTTTGTTGTCAAAAATGAATGCAAAATGTGATCATAATGGTCTTTTTGTGAGTAATTCATGAAAAATTTCTTAAATTTCCTGTAAAGCTTGATTTGAACTTGATGTATCTGAAAATTGAAAACAAGATGCTGGTTGCAGCGTAAACTGGTGGGTGGTGGAGGGGAGGGGAAAGTAGACTGAGGGAATAAGCAGGGAATTTTTTGCAGTCTCATATGGGAGGGGGGTTTGATATAATTTTCCATTACCCCATCCAGTGATACCCAATGATTATTGGGCACTTTTGCCCAACTCATTCTGTTGAACAGAAGACAAAAATGTCAAAAACTAGAGGCCATATCAATGTTCACTGCGGAGCTGCCTTTGACAGATTGTCTAAGCTTACTATTTCGCTTTTGGAAAAATTTACCCTCTTTATATTATACACAAGGTTTATTCCTGAATTTATGTATTTTAAAATTCTTTTCCCCCCATAAAAACCAATAGCCCCCCTGCAACCAAGTATGAATCTTGAATAACAATTCAGTGATGTATCAGTTTTTGTATGTTAGTTTTTGATGAATATTGGTCATGGAAAAGAATAAAAAGTCATACTCATTGAAAAGAGTACAAACCCTGCATTGTGTAACATGTACACATAAATGTTACATATAACCATAAAATATAAAATGTAAGCAAATGGTAAAATAAATTATTTTATTTGTTGAAAATTTGAAATTTACAATAACTTTGATTTAAAAAACGTGCCATAAATATTTTAATTTTTCATTCACATCTTCACAACTGCTCACTGTGGGAACCAAATATCTTGTTTTGAATTTTATGAAAGGCTCTGGTTCTTGATAATCCAAGTATAAAGAGGACAATAATGTACAAAACAAGAAGCCATGCAAACCACATTCCAGGGGATGTCCTAGGAAAATAAATATGATTGTTATATACTGACTGTCATAGTCCATTTTTCTTGTACTGTGATTGGCTGAGAGGGTATTATGTGATGTAAATAACTTATCATGTTTCCCTGGAAACAGCCTTCAGCTGGTAACATGGTTATTTAATGACCAGTAATAACAAAACTGGAAGTTGATTACTTAAAAAAAACTTTTCATAGCTTTTTTTGGTTGTTCTTTGACAGTTGGTATGTAACAAAAAATTTATTGACAGGTACCTTGGGAAGCAGTGTGTTTTTTGGTTCCTCAAAAGCAAATGCTTCTCTAAGCTCCACCTTGGCAAACATTGGCAGTCTCAGGACTGCAAAATATACTGTTTCCCTCAATCCTAGTCAATAAGTGTTAAATAATGAGATGGCAATTTCTTTAATTTTCATTTTATTTTTCAGCCTGTAAAGTTTAGATGTGTGTGCAAACCTCTATCAGATAAAGGTCTAGACTTCATTGTCAGACATCAGTCTAATATTCAAACAATTAAAAATAGCTTTCAGTGATTTAAAGCATGTATATACATACAGAGCAAGTATTTATCCCAAATATTACACACCAACTTGTCTATAAAGCAAGGGCCAAGCTAGGGAAATTTGTTGTAATTAGAAACTGTATTATATTTGTTACATAATAGGTCTGTTGGTGGTTCTTAAATGGGGGGCAGCAGTTGTTTTTCAGGACCTTAAATTGAAAAGTTTTATTCTAAATGATGTGTATCTGGGGGGAAGGGGGTTCAAACCACCCTTAATGACAGATTGTGTTATTATTTATGCTTCAAAAAATATAAATTCTATACCT
The DNA here is from genome assembly GCA_024752375.1 of Entacmaea quadricolor. Taxonomy (NCBI): domain Eukaryota; kingdom Metazoa; phylum Cnidaria; class Anthozoa; order Actiniaria; family Actiniidae; genus Entacmaea; species Entacmaea quadricolor. The sequence goes on from JANTNT010157082.1 coordinate 5,401, forward strand.
GCTCTCTGCCTTGTGCTTTTCTGTATATACTAGCAAGTATTTCACTCTTAGCAACTGGTTATTAGTGACCACATAATACCTCTCTGGTACATCACCACCTTCACTATTTCTAGCCCTTGCTCTGGTGCGCCCACCTGGGCTGTTTTCTCCAGTTCTTGTAGTCTTACTTTCTAAAGTGCATTTGACATCTGGGTGATCCAAGACTTCACAGACAGCCATACAGCTCATTTTTACCCCTAAAGTACTATTTGACCATATATGGCTGTACTTGCTGTAGGGTATGGATACATTTAAATCACTTGATAAATATGTGCCCTCTCCAAATAGGGAATTCTGTGGAAAAGACCAAACCTACCGGTAATTAATATTTATTTTGACAATGATAAGTTTATAATTTAATAATAAAGACATGAAACAGAAAAAAATGTTTTTTACAAATTACACCTCCTTGTAAGAGACTCTTTCATTGGGTTCACTCTACACACACACCCACCCACCCACACCCTCACCCCCACCCCCACACCCCATCATTACATTCAGTATTTACCCTAAGGCTCACATATGGCATAGGAGGGAACAAATTATCAAACTAACTCAGAGCTCTCACATACAAGACTTTGCAAGTGTGGTTCGATCCACAGATCCCTTGCACTTAAAGTGCTGCACTGGTTAGAGGACAACTCCATAGTAGTGTAGACCACCCATACCACCCACAACAAGGTGTAAAAAGTGCTAATTTATTAGAAGAATCACCCTGTATTGCCATTAATGAGCTAACATCAAGTTGAAGTAACAGTACAATTATAAAGTACCTTATTTAGATGGCTGTGTAGTCCATTGTGCAGAATAGAATGAAAATTGTCTGGTGCACTTCCATGGTATGCATAAAGAGTATCATAATCTTGAGCTAACTCAAGAAATCTTTGATTGAGAACATTGTTCTTGTGGTACTCTATTTCAAATACAAAATCTGGCTGAGTTGAGCTGTAGCTTGACTGGCCAGTTCTTTTTTCAATCTCTTTAAACTGTAACAGTGGAAAGAAAATGCAATAAATGGAGGGTATGTACTTGTCATGTTGCATTTTGGTCTCAACAAAAAAAAAGAAAAGTAAAGAAAAAGAGAAAAGAAGTAAAAAGAAAGGGGAAAAAAGAAAAACTACCAGTGCATGATTCTTGGTTTTACTATTCTTTGGTTTATACCAGCACAGCTGTCAAAATCAGAATTTAATTTTCTATTTTCTAAATTACTGGTGGAGTCAAAATAAGTGATTTGACTACAAGTTTGACTACAAGGAACTGAATCATGCTTTTCATTTTTCTTTTGTTTCTAGATTATTATTCCCTTTTGGGAATAGTAAGACAATTGGTGCCAATTATATAACAAAAGAAAGTGACCAAAGTATCCTGATATTGGAAGTACATAATGCCATCATGCTAATTGTCTACTAAGGTAAGTCACTGTAAAGCTGAAAATTGCAGTAAAAAAGTTTAGTTGCAAAACCAGAAAAACACAATCTTTTATTGGCCTTGTGAAATACATAACTTATGTTAAATGTCAAATTTTACCATTGATTTGTCCCTTGTTATGGTATCAAATGTCTTGCTCATGATCCAATCTAAAAGTTCCCACATGTCATCTGAGATCAGTGACTCTTTTTCTTTAACCAATCTTGAAAGTTTTGGCATAGAATTGCACAGTTGAGTCTGTTAAAGAACAAATTATGTAATGGCCAGTAAAATCGGATTTTGTTTCTATAAGAATTAGAGTGCAATTACAGTAACCACGTATCCAGGGCCACTCTGACAACAAGAACCAATCAACATTTTAGAGCGAAAACAATCCATTCCAACTTAAGTTAATCGTAGCCAATCAGGAGTAAGTAAAAAAGCCAATGTTTTCAAGAATGTTTGAGAAACAATTTGATGTTATCAAGAGACTGTGGAAATGAAACAATGTGATTGACTGAATTCGAGATTCTACTGATTGTGATCTCCCATGATCGGCCTCAAGAGGTCTGATAATCATTTTAAACCTAAAGTAAGGGTTGGGCATTTTGTCCATCCAACAATCCTTAGGGATATGATCAATCCTTGGGGATTCAAAATATCAAATGAGCGACTACGGAAAATAACAAAATCCAGTTCAATCCAGGATTACTGTCATGTCCAACATCTTTAATACATGGCCCATGTTTGTCGCATGGAGAATGATGCCCTCCAGAAACAGGTTCTTTTTGATAAAAGGACCACCTCAAGAGTTTGGAATCAAGTTGAGGGTCTCCTCAAGATAGATCCAGTGCAAGCCAGGAAGATGATGATGGACAAAAGAATGTTTTCCAGAGCAGATGTGCCCTAAGGCCAAGGATGGGCCAAGAGGGAATACCTCAGTGATAATGATGATGATGATGATGATGTTATGGTGACAACATGAAAATGTCCTTTGATGTTTCTCATCATGAGAAAATACAGGAACACTGTTGGGCTTGTCATGGACACATCAAATATTAATGAAATTTCTTAAAAACATTTTTTGTGCTTTTGACTCAAAATCTGTGTCTGCTACAATGCTTTACAGGTGGCAAAATGAGTCAACAAGCATTGTTCACACCACAATATATCCTCATGTTGTAAGGGGCATTAATCTTTCACTTGACTGTTGGTATTTGTGAAAAATATACCCTTGTGTATATGAATATCATCTAGGGACAGCGGAGCCCTGATTTACAAATTCAAAGGTTGCAATAAATGCTTGGGCATATGTATCTGCTGAAATTCTGCACGTTATGCTACTGATGCTGGGTACAAGTGGGGTTATGGCTCCAACTTTTAGTCAAAAATTTCATTCAAGCCTATTGAAATTTTCAATCTTAGCCCTAACATTTCCAGTCATCCTTCTTTCTAAGCCCTCCTACTTTTAAAGGGCCTGCATGGCTCCTGATCTGTGTCAACATCTTCACTTTAAAGGTTTCCATTAATGTGAAATATGCTCAACTTAAAGAAAAAATACTAAAAGTACAATCAAAATGTCCACGAAGCTAAGGGCTCAACCACATCTTTTGGACCACATTTTATGACCAAAATAAAAGGGGGAATTAGGGCAAGAAATATAAGAAAATTTTTGAAAGTAACTTCTTATACACATTTAGTCTTTATAAAGCCGTACAGAAAGGGATTTCAAGGTTTTAACATAACTTAACTTACAACGTGTAACTAACGTAGTCGCGTCTTTTAAGCTTGTAAGCTTAATTATTAAGAATTATAAATTTACTAACCAATTTCTGGACGTCTTTAGTTCCATCTTCCCTCAGTCCAATGGGAGGAAATGGCCTTAATACACTATCATACCGATAGCTCTCTAATGCACAAACAAAAAGACTTATTTTGATCTCTGCAGCTAACATATCTTCATCTAACTTTTTTAAAACTCGTTCACGTAGATTTGAAAGTTGGTTTGTACACGTTGCATTTCCACTGCGTTCAACCTCTTCTCCTTCTCCTTCAGATTCCTTCATTGTTAACAAACGAAAATAGGCTCTTGCTGTTTCATTGGTGGCTTTGGAGTTAGATAAAACTAAAAAGAGTATTAGAAAATTTGAGTAAATTCAAGTTGATGTCTTAAAAATTTGAAGCCAAATTATTTACTTCCACGAAACATAATAAACCCAGGCCTTAGAAACGATTCTCGGGCCCTATCAGCTGCGTGTAAACTGGGCCGGGTAACCTACCACAGGTATTCCGAAATGTAGAATTCGTTTTAAACTGAGAGCAGTTTATTATTTTTGGGGGAGGTTGAGAAATTATTGAATTACTTGTTTTTTCCCCCTTCTTTTTACGTGTTCTTGGTTTCGTTCTGTTTTACATTCATTGCAACGAGCCACTATTGTTAAGGACTTGACATAAAGTATAGAGGGAAGTAGGCCAGAAAAAATCTAATTGATCATGACAGTTTTGAGTAGCCTATCCTATTTTAAGCGCATAATTAAAAGTAGCCCTACCCCCAATATTATTATTATTTTTAACATGCTAGCAAAATAATCAATGATCCCCTCGCTAAATTGAGCGCGTGACTTTTAACTAATGTCCCATTCTTTTTGTGTACATAAATGGAGGCCCACCCATTTTTTCGGCCAAACCCCTCCCCCCTCATTCCCTATACTATATGACCAGTCCCTTAGGGACTGCGCAATAATTATCAGGAGGGGGTTCTAAAATGATTACACTACGGCTTAAAGTTAACTTAAGCCCCCCTGTACACAACCTTGTTTCCAGGCTCTTTCTCTCCCTTCTGAGGCAGGTTGCCCTGTACAAAGGCCGAAGTAACTTCTAACCCACGGGTTAAAGTTGAAAATTAGCACACAATCCCTCCCTGCTGATTAAGGGCAACTTTCTCAATTTCGTGCGATCGAAGCGAGTAAATTTTTGAACTTTTTGGCAATAAGGTTTTTTCTGTTAGAAAAGCAAGGCTTCTCTTGTTTTCGAAAAAACCGAGTGCAAGTATAAGCACATTTTTACAAGTTCGAGCTCCAAAAGGAAAATTAGATATCACCCTCTTATTAAATAATTTAGATATTGCCCCCCTTTTTTGTATTACACTCTAACCCCCTCACGTTTTAGGATCGTCTCCCTCCTGATAATGATTGCGCAGTGCCTTACTGTGAAAGAGTGCTCTTGAATCCTGCAATCATCTGTCTACATTTTTCTGTTCTGCAAACGTAGGATTTTTTTCTGTAAACTGTTTTACAGTCCAGAAATACATAAAGAACTATCATTTTAGCGTAGAAATTTCAAGAGTTATATTTATATTTGGACGTTGATTTATTTATTTTAGCCTAGAAACGATGGATGGGTTGTAGGTAATTTGAAACACCGTGAATAAAAAACGAGTTTACTTAACTGACGTTTCGGA
>JANTNT010157193.1:0-10306 GCA_024752375.1 Entacmaea quadricolor
ACTTTTCCAAATTTTGTGCAAGTGAAGAGAGCTAATTTTTGATATATTTTTGGCCATTACAGCTTTTTTGTACAAAGATTGTTTTCAAAGATTATTTCTTTTTATTAAACGCGAGCGTAGCCAGCGAAAAATTTTTGAGTATATAAAAAGCGAATATAAAAAATACAATAGAGCAATTTGTGTAAAAGGGATTGGCCCTCCCCTTGTTTTAAGTGTATTAAAAGAGATAACCCTCCCCTTGAGTCTAAAAATTTGACTAATGACCCTCCCATCCGAGGCTCCAGCCCTCCCCCCAATAAAAAACGTACCTTCCCTAATATCGCTATATACATTTCTTCATTTGGGACACCACCTTAACAAAATCCTGCATCAATCACTTATGAGATGTGTTATGATACTTTTACAATCAACTAATCGAACAGGATCACATCTCAGCCTTTTTTTGAACGAACATTTGTAAAATTTTGACAATATTTAATGTTTTAACGAGCATTTCTGAAAATGTGATCAAAATCTAAATAAAAATCTAAAATTTCTATTTTATGACTTTATCATGTTAGTACTCTGTGATCAGTAAAAGAAGCAGTGCAAGGATGGAGTCAGGAGTTTTTACAGTCAAAGTGAAAAAAACCGTGAACACCTAAGATATATTTCTGAAATGTTATAATAATTTCATCAATAGACCAACAAGAAAACTGAAGTTTAAGTCACTACTAAGACCAAGATATATGTACATTCTGACTAATAACTCATATTTTTAAAGGTTTTGGTTCGAAACCATAATTTATTTAATGGTTCTTTTTTGTTTATGTTCACGTTTATAGTTTAGCCACTTACATTTTCACGTGCAGAGCTTGAAAACTGGTTTCTGATTGGCTGTTAGACAATAAACATTGTAGGCATATTTTAGGTTTTCACGGTTATTTACTTTGACAGAAAGGTAGGAGGTCCAAAACCTGCATGAAGCAGGTGACATCACTTTTAACGAGGAAGGATGAAAAGAAAAAGAAAGAGTTGAAAAGTGAGGATCATGACCTCATGTACCCTTTGACTGCATCAACCCTTGTAGTAATAAAGATTAAGATCAATAAATGATGTCCTTACTTTTTGTTTTCTGTATATCAGACCAACACTGCACAAAACACCAGTACATATACCAAGGATAAGGTAACCATGACTACCATCTTGGTTAGCAAAAGATGCTCTCCTAATACCCCTTGTTGGGACTTTAGATAATTTTGAATATTGGAAAGAAGTTGATCTAAAAATGAATAAAATGAATGAACAATAAGATGGAAGTAAAATTGGGCAAAAGTGGTTATAGATGAGACAATCCTGCTTTCCTTACTTAATAAAGAAAAAAGAAAGAAAGAAAGAAATAATGATGAATGAACGAACGAACGAACGAACGAACGAACGAATGAAGGAACGAACGAACGAACGAATGATCGAACGAATGATCGAATTAACGGATGAACGAACAAACGAATGAACAAATGAATGAACAAATGAACGAACGAATGATCGAATTAACGGATGAACGAATGAACAAACGAATGAACAAACGAATGAACAAACGAATGAACGAACGAATGAACGAATGAATGAACGAATGAATGAACGAATGAATGAACGAATGAATGAACGAATGAATGAACGAATGAATGAACGAATGAATGAACAATCATATAACATGGAAGTAAAACTGAGAAAAAGTGGTTATAGGTGAGACAATCCTGCTTTCCTTACTTAATAAAGAAAAAAGAAAGAAATAATGATGAATGAACGAATGAATGAATGAACGAACGAACAAATGAATAGACGAATGAAAGAATAAATGAACGAATGAATGAGCGAATGAACAAATGCATGAATGAATGAAGAAATTAATAGATGGGTGGCATGATGGATGATTGGCATGAATGGATGATGGATGGATGGAAGGAAGGAAGGAAGGAAGGAAGGAAAGGAAGAAATGGATGGATGTAGGGAAGGAGGGAGGGATGGATGGATGAATAAGCAAATGGGTGATTAGTCCAGGATTTGCAAATGAGCTAGCAAAAGGTGGTTTTTTATTTCAAAAAAAAAAAATACAGATAAGAGTTTTGGAGCTTTTTTCTACACTAAAAGTCATTCTTCTAAGAAAGAATGTCAATAATAATAATTACCTTCTCAATCCATAACCCCCTGCTCTTAAAAAGCCACTGACCACTTGTCTAAACATGTTCTACAAACCTAGAAAATTAATGTAAAATAATCAATTCCACTGTGAAACCCTTATGCATCCCTCCATCTTGTGACCAGGGATACTAAGAGGGTTTGGAAAATATAGGATAATTTTGTAAAGCATTGATTGAGTTTCTTGTCATGCACACGGTATCCTTTTTCCCAATTTTTGTCATTTTCAGGAAACCTATTTTCCAAATCATTCATCACAGCCAGTTTCACCTGTTGTTCATTGGCCACGAAAATGATACTTTGAGCTATTATTAAATCTCTAATAGGATATAAGTATAATATACCCTTTGACATAAACAGCGTATGAGAATTTGAGTTCTTCTGTCATAAACAGGGTGACCATTTTAGGATTCCAGTGGAGTACCCCCCTGGGGAAACAGTTGTTCCAAGATGAGGCACAGCTTGATGTTTTCATACATTTACTGTATTTATCAAGTTCTACTTGTTTCATGAGCACTTAAGCAAACATGGGATAGTTCTATTACAGGTATACTAAAAAAGTAATGGGGGGAGGCTACCCCCAAAAAAGTTATGAAACGGGGTCATTAAAAATTATCAGAAATTTGTGTTGAAAGTATAAAAATTTAAGACAATAGTATCAGGTTATACAATTTATTGATGATATTTCACTTATTCTCACAACCCCCCCCCCCAAATAAAAAATGAACAGTCCCCTTCTTGTTACAATATTAATATTATTAATTGTCAGGGGTCAGAGTGGGGCACAACTCTCATCTAGGGGAAAAGTTGGAGTAAAATCTATTTTACAAGACAATAGACCTTTCCCGAATTTGCCTGAGTGACCCCCAATGGTTCCAAGACGAGGTGGAGCACAATGTTTTCATATATTTACTGCATCTATTAAGCTCTGCCGCATATTGGAACCATTGTTTAGTGGTCAATAAGGGAATTCAGGAATAGTAGCAATTATGTTATACAAAATGTACAATATGCATCAGTACAATGTGCATCACTTCTATACACTGGGCCTGGTAGTTGGTTTATAGTAATACTCATATTGACAAATATGAAAGCCAGCAATGGAGTGAAAACCAGGCTTAAAAAGTCACAAAAACTGAACAATATTCACAAACATTTATTGATTTTAAAAATTAAAAATGAATTAGGGAGTGTTCATTTTTTAGAAGAGGGGGGTGGGCTGGAGGAATCTAGGGGTGGGTCACCAAATATTTTAGTAGCAAAAAAATCATCATTATTTTCCTTCTTGAAAAATGTCGGAATAAAAATACAGTCATAAGGAGAGGGGGGTCATGACCTTTTTACTCTACTTTTTGGGGAGGGTTTTCTTCAACACCCAGGGATTCCTCTGTCCACCCCCTTCTAAAAAATGAATGCTAATACTACTATTTTTATGGAATCTGTTTTTGAAATCAATATCTGACACATGACTGGCATTCAAACCAGTTTATATAACTTATAAATTATCTCCAAATAAACAAATTGAAGGAAAACCAACAGATTTTGAAAGTTGTATCAGGGACCATGGATAGGGGGGCCTAGTTTCCCCCAACAATTCATGCCATTTTGAATTTCTTATGTGTAATTCCTCCTATGCCTCATTTAAACTAATAGAATGTGTTCTAACGATGTAGAGACTCTACTACTTTAAAAGCTCTAAGCAACTATGAACTGAAACCAGATATATATTAATCTAAAGCTACAATATGGATATATGATACGACTTCTAATACCTAAGGACTTCAAGGCATGGGGCAATTAAATATTTTAAAGTAATCTATAAAATAAACCAATTAGTGCGTTAGTGCTCTCTGAAATTTTAGCAACCCCCCTCCCCAAATCCAATAAACCAGCCACCCTAATCTAATTAGCCACACCGATTAGCTTTGTGAATTTTCGGAGATGTATTTTCGGAGATGTATTTTCGGAGATGTTCGAACATTCAGTGTAACTGACACCAAACTGATGCGTAAGACTTTCCTGCAAAATCCAGCCATATTAAATTACACTTAAGCTTATTGTATAAAATTACAGCCCTGTGGAAAACTGCTTTTTCTATTGTAAAGACTGCTTTTAGATGAAATCCCAAGACAACAAATAACACTGCTTGCTACCCAGTCGTAAACAAGCTTAAGTTTATATATAATTTATATTATATCTTACTAATTTCGCTAAATTTACTAGTACATGTCTTTAAAAAGTGTTGTCGTTTTCTTTAAATTTATTGCTAGTAATTATATTAAAAAAAATAAAACTGAACAGTTATTTGGAAATAAAACGATCAGTTTGATCAAAATATAATAATTTGTACATTTAGTTGAAAAAATTGTTAGTACAAATTAGGAAAATTCACGTTATTTCTTAGATCAAAAAAGATACGTTTGTGACGACAGACAACTGTTCAAATTTGAATTTCCCAGAAGCTAAATGCTCTCCGAAGCTTTTAAAGTGAAAATATAACTTACTGATGTTAGATGTGTTTATTTTGAAGATGCTTACCTTGAGAAATGTAAAACAGAACGTAGTTGAAAGAAACCATTGAAACCAAGGGCGGTTGTGCTACCTGGCCTGTCGTCTCACCAGCTAATTTATTCAAGTTTTACCTGATTTGAAACTAGCACACTTCTGACAAGGCCAAAGGTCCAGAAAGGCACAGCTACTCAGACCAATTTTCAATAAAAATTAATTGAAAAAATAAAATTTAAATGGATTATTTCTCTGCTTCTTGGGAATATTTGTATAAAATTTTAGTCAAATTTCTTTTCTCTAAAAAGTGGATTTTTTCAAGAAGGCGTGGGAAAACGCATTGTTTCTAATTCAGCTAGTTATTATTAACGAGAGATAAATTTTAAAAAGTTTGTGTCAAGGTGAAGCCTCTGAAAGAAAAAATAAGTGCTTTAAAATGAGAAAAAGAAATAGTAGATTAAATAAAAGGCAGACTGAAAATAAGAAACTGTCGAAAGAAACTTTATAACGTTTTTTTTTTTTCACATTCCTGTGAAATCTTTTTAAAATTGAATACACGTTTTGAAAGTTTAATAGAAAAAAGGATAATGGGAAAATGAAATTTAGAAAATGGAAAAATAGGAAGTTTAATAGAGATATACTTCCGGTACCCATGATAACCTGGTAGCTCACCGGAAGTTAATGGCTGAGCTGCCACGTATTTTGTTAGAAGCCGGTGTTAGTTGACTTGATTCAAGATGATGAAGTAAAAATCATAAAATTAACTTCAAAAGGCCTTTATTTTCACCCTAAAGTCGCCATGCTACCCTTCTCTAGTAAAGACAGTTACAAAAGTGATGATTTCAAGCCATCAATTCGGCTAAAATCCCGTATATTTGAGTGGATAAAGTACGATGATCACACGTTCTTTTGATCAACTGTTCGACTTTACTCTGATGTGTTTTCTGCATTTCCACAGAGCTATCTTATCCAGCCCAAGCTCAAGAAATCTATTCTTCTTCTTACTACTTAATCTCTCCTTTGCTTTCATTGAGTTAGCGTATGGAATATGGACTAATAGGTAAGATCGACAAACCAGAGATTTCAAATGTATTGGAGTCAGTTGTGACTTTTTATATTTTTAAACATTGTTTTGTTTCAGTCTTGGCCTTATTTCAGACTCTTTCCACATGTTCTTTGACTGCACAGCACTTCTCGCTGGACTTATAGCATCTGTTATCTCTCGATGGGGCAAGAACGAGCGCTTTTCTTATGGGTAAGTTGTCTACCGTCACAATAAATCATCTCCAAGACACCCCACATGGAGATAACAACATAAACTTCAGTGGGCCGCACGTTTAGAAATTCATATTTCTATCCACTTAATTCTATACCTTTTACAAGCTTTACTGTATACAGTTGAGCTCACTATCCAATCGCATTCGAGTATTCAATCTCCTTTTAACGTTTTCAAGAATTATTTTTGATCTAAATGTCTAATAATATATGCATCCCATGTTTGTATAAGCTGTCAGATGGTTTAGAAATCACTATCCGACCAAACAGATCTCTACCATCTTCAAATAGATATCTATATCTTGTCAATACTTGGGATGGATTATTGTATTTTGTGCTAAGAGTGGACAAAACACATGAATGTTTCTTGGCAACCTTCTGATGGGTCTAAAAAATTTTGATTCTTTTTTTTCCTCAACAAGAGAGAAAAATAAAAGAAAAAACAAGATATGTTAAGACATTACTGTAGTATTTTCATTTATTTGAGGTAAATTTGACTTCTTTTTAGTTATTTATCCCACTCCATAGAAATTACAGCCAATCAGAACGCAGGAAAGCTGTTGTATATTTCTTGGTATTGCATTCTATTTTCTATGTAGTACTGGTATTTACAATATGAGTGATGTTGTAACTGATTTACAATCTCGAACCAAAGGTGAGAGGTTGTGAATCAGATACAACATCGCCACTCATATTGTAAATTACTTATTATATTCCTATGAAATGAAGATGATAATTTCTGAAAAATAACGTTCAAACGTAGTGTTATTTTATGAAATTTAATCTGATGTTTTTGACACATGCGTACAGTGCTTTCTGACATCACACACGGCATCCCACATGGAATATTGTGTTTAGGTTAACAAAGCTAGTATAGGTGCAGGAGTTTTGATGCACTTGGTGGGACTAGCTTCTGAAAAGGCTCTGGGGAAACCATCCTCCTTAAGCCAGACCCACAGATTTATTAGTATTCTGTATCAGATACAAATACTAATAGATCTATTAGTATTCAAGGGCTCGAAATAGGAAGAAAATTTGGACTGACATTTGGCCATTGGCAGGCAGCTATTTTGAGCCCTGTATTCTAATACAGAATACTAATAAGCTGTGCTGTATGGGTGTTTACAAGTGTTCTCATCTGACCCCTGTATTGCAATTTCATTGGGTCTTACCTGAATGAATTCATAATGAATGTGATAAGGTGGGATAAAATAGTTATACAATGCTTTCTCATGGTATACCATGGAATATCACACTTGTCACTTGTATTTTCTTTGTATACACACTCGCCTAAAGGCAGTGCTGAAGGAAACATTGAGATTCAAGGGAAACAAAACTAACTGGTTTTCCAAGGGACCAGTCATTAAGTGATTTGTTATATAGCACAGGAACATACACTTCATAGTTATTGTTCAAGGTTTTTATTAATGAATAAGTTGAAAAATAACTTTTTTATGAAGTCTTGCAAGTCATAGATAATGGTACAAGTTAAGTTAAACATAAATGCAATAAACAAACTGCAAATGTCAGTAAGAAAGAAAGAAAATAAATAATTCTTTCAGTTAGACTATTTTCCAGTCGGGAAACAGTGCACTGTTTCCCTCCAACATCATAGATTTGAAAATATTGCCCAGTGAAAAGCGTTACTGGTAGACAGGAGACAGTTGAATTGTTTGATGCCACATGACCACAAAACAACCAATGAGAGAGTGCATATTTAGGGGGAAAATAGCAGCTATATAACAATCCATGGTATGCCATGAGAAAGCATTGTATAACTATTATATATTCACACATGTATTAACCAATTTCATATTATTATTGCTTTAAGGTATGGTAGGGCAGAAATCATGGCAGGATTTGTTAATGGGCTGTTTCTCATTTTTGTAGCATTCTTTATATTCTCTGAAGCTGTAGAGGTAAGTAAATAAACAAATACAAAGACCATTGAGAGTTAGGTCACTATAGTTCTATTTAAAGACATTATTGCAGCATAATTTTGGAATATTGGATAAGGAGAATGGGCAATATACAATAACAGTTAGTATTTTATTGTTTTATTTAACATCATTTCTTTTCCCAGAGAGCTCTTCATCCCCCAGAGGTAAAGCATGAGCGCCTTTTTGTAGTGTCTGTCTTAGGATTCTTTGTCAATCTTATTGGTATCTTTGTATTTCACCATGGACAAGGAGGTATGTATGTAACTATAGTTACAATAAGTCAATTTTATACATGGTAGATTGTTCAAAGCTAGAAGCTTGTGGGACTGTGTACTCTCTGCACACATTCCTTTTTTGGAGGGAGGAAAACCAGAGAACCTGGAGAAAATCCCTCATGGCAAGAGAGAGAACAACACATCAAACAAACTCAATTCACATGTGCTGTCCACAGGGCTTGAACCAGCAACCCGACCCATTGGACTCACAGCAGTGAAAGATGAGGCATTAGCAGCAAACACCACCCATGCCACTTGTATATATCTATAGTCTACTGGAAATGGTAGCGCACTTTGTTTTGTAAAGATATTATAAAATATCTTGAAAATATACTATACATTCTGATTGATTTAGCAGTTCCAACACTAGTGTACAACAGATGACAGTCATTATGAGTAAACTTACTAATTTCATCTCTTTAAGATATTTTATACAGCTAATAGAAAAAGGGCACTACATAACCCAAATACACTCTGGAAGTTGATAATACTTGTGAAGTCAGAAAAACACTTTGATACACATTGTTCCATTTAATCCTCCATCTGCTATTCATTTATCATGCTTATTCTTGTTTATAACATTAAGGATTGAAAGTAAATTTGTAAAACAGTTGAAAAAGACTTAATGTTAGTGACATTTTGAGCATTTGTCCATCATTCAAATTGTCAGTAAAGTTAAGTTTTTCAATGGTGTTACAAATTTGCTTCCATTTGTTAATGTATTTTATTACAGCGAAAACCGTTGTATCGCGACCTGCTAACGTCGGTTAGATTTTGTTTTTCTGATCTGCCAATCATCTTTGGTGGCGGAATGAAGCTGAGTGACCCTTTTTATTGGCTGATTTGAATAAGCCCCGCCTCTAATGATGATTAGCAGATTGGAAAAACCCAAAATCCATCTACAGTTTGAAAATAAAAGGTCGCGATACAACGGTTTTCGCTGTAAACACTGACACAGTAGTATGCTAGATTGCATTTGTTTATAAAAATTTAATAGACACATAAGGAAGGTCTTGTATTACTGGTAACTTTAAAAGTATGCATTATATTTCCATAGACCATGGTCATTCCCATGGTGGACATGGTCATAGTCATAGTCATGGACATTCACATGACAGTCACGCACACAACGGCCATGGGCACTCACATGGTGGACATGGACACAGTCATGGAGAAGGTAATTACGTCATGAATCAAAGATATAAATCACTGACATTGACTCTAGATCAACAGACACTAATTACAACATCTTTCATAATGGACCTCTTTACCTTTGTATGTAAATTGCCCTTTTCAAACCATGCAAAGTAAACATGGTGTTCTCTGGGGAAGTTTCTTTCAAATGTTTTCAGAAAGATAAAAGAACAATTCCCCAGAGAACATCATGTTTACATCACATGGCTTGAAATGGGTAATTTACATATAAAGGTAAAAATGTCAATTACATGACCTCAACAAAATTGGTGCCAGTCTAAAACATGCATTTAGTCTTCCGTCAATCAAAGTTTTTCTTAGCATGAACAACTCTTCAATGGAGAAAGATGAGAAATTTCCTCACCATATTTGTTTGGAATAAGATAAGAAGTTTTCTTATTGGGTTCAGATCACTTGGGTCACATTCAGTTATTGTAATTTTGATTGATGGAAGCCAAAACACGTTTTTGACTGGCGCCATATTTGATAAGGTGGCATAATGAAAGATACTGTAAATTATTACTTCACTATATGATTGATTTAAAAAGTCAAACTTGCCATTTATTTGATCGACTCTCTTTTGAGAAGAATTAATTCAACAGAGACAAAACATTGACAGTCACACTTTGACAATTACAGTTATATAATATTATATAAGATACATTATTCATTTTAAAAATATTGTTTCTGATATACAATGTCATGTAATTTGGTTTTTAGGTCCAAACAACCCAGTATCTTCAGCTAAGATAATGGAAGGTATAAAGAAAGAATGAACAAAGGCATAACTAACTAATCATCTGCTCAATTAATTAATTGGTGTTTCACCTTGTCGGCATTACTAACTTAAGGACGTTCATGGGCAAAAGATCCTCTAGACAGATTTTTTAAAATTTTGCATGATGAAAGAAAAACATATAAGAAGTAAAACAAGCAAAT
>JANTNT010157304.1:0-10303 GCA_024752375.1 Entacmaea quadricolor
AAGTCTGGCCGATAATCATCTCCAGTTATGATTGAAGGATTTCTATAATTATCTAGATCAGTATATAGTATAGTATTGTCAATTGATTTGAGTGATGAGGCAATAAAGTTAAGAATAGAATTATGGCGCCAGGTGAAGCGATCAAGGTAATAATAATAATAATAATAATAATAATAATAATAAAGGTTGAAGGGGCGAGCGGCAAATAGCGATCAGTGATTGCAGCTGCACGACCGAAACGAACTGTGGTCACACTATCAAGGAGACAACAATCCAGAGACAACCACGTCCAACGCGATTCAGCAAAAGTAATACTTCAAAGTAGGCGCGCAAATCTTGTCGATTTTACCTCACCACTCGTAATAAACTTCTAAGATAAGGCTCATTCGTAGTCTTTGACAAACCCAAGAATTGACCATTTCACTAGGTGAACAAAGAAGCCATACTTCTTGCCATCTAAGGTCTTCCCTTAATGGTGCAGGCATTGTTTAGGTATTAAGAAATGAATATGAAAAAATTCTTATTATCCCACTGTTCCTTTTGGTCGTGCAATCTCCAATCACCGATCGCCATTCGCCCTTTTGAAAAATAGTTATATATGCTTTTGTGTTTACTTTTATCTGTCAGACCCTCTCATCCCCACCCCCTAAGGGAATCAAAGCAGTCACCAGATCAAAGGAAGGTTCTCCGATCACTTTCATTAATCCTTGCAGGATTTATTAAAGGAAGAATATCAAACTCCTAAAATCAAGATAACGACTCCATTACCTTAAGCTCTGCAACACGCAGCACTGGCTTTTTCCTTTACCAGATACTGACAATCGCTGTGATTATCTTCACGTGGTAATCATATAAACAAGTCATCGTCGTGTAGATTGTTTTGTTTACGCTAGAAAGAAGCTGGCTGGACATGTGATTTAGGTTTAAAACAAGAATAAAATGCTTGTTACTTAAAGGCGTTGTTTGTTCCTCTACTTGGTTGATCATAGCTCCCTCCAAACCTCTCCCCAGTCGATTCTCGTCTTAGAATTCTTTTCCTCCCTCCTTTTGTGCCGCTATGCAGTTACTATGTATTTTTTTCAACGTGAAGTTGTTATTAACATGTTCTACAAGAAGGCATCTTTTTATTCGTATAACCGAAGGGGAATCTTACAACACGCAATAGGGATGATTAGTGGTGTCTTAAAAATCTTATAGCCGGGAAAACTGTGTAAACAGTATAATTACAAAGGACCCGCAGTGAATACAATCTTAAAGCAACTTATGAAGTACTAGTTGTCCGAGAGTTAAGTCATAGATTCCTTCCGATAAAGTTGAAACAAACGAAATTACACCAAGATGACCCAATGGAGTAAGGAGGTAAGTGGATATTTTTAAGGTGTTTAGGTACACACCTCTTCTGGCTCAAAAGGATACCCAATGTTGCAAAGCAGCAAAAGGAAACTACTACAGTTCTCGTAGTTCGCAGCAAGAAGACTCAAGGGAGAAAGTTACTCTTTGACCCAAAGGCTCATTCAAGAGTTACAAAGTATTGAAAAAATCAGTCTACAAATCTTGTGGCTTGCAGTTCTTCTTAAGTTAAGCTCTGGGACCAGTGTACTCCAGAGCCTCCAAATGAATTAGAATTTAATACATTGAAATTGGGCTATTGTAAAATCTAGAGAAGAAAAGTCACCTTACTCTTGATCAAAGTATCCAACAATAAACACCAGTAATTTACAACACAACATTATTGCTTCACTATGAATAGGCATTAACTTCTTTACTACAACCTGAAGTAGATGTACCTATGTTACAACAGTTTTGTTTGTGGAAAGTAAACTAAAAATGCTTTGAAAAGATTAAACGATTTGGAAAAGTACCCGGTTATCACCACTGTTAATCTTGAAATGAATACAGAATTACAATATCTTTCTTTAAACTGTCGTGGTATTTCAGTTTATTGCAGTAAAGGATTGAGATATTACAGAATAGTTTGGTTGCAAGGGAGTCAAAGAGGCATATACAGCCATTAAGTATACTTTAAATATATTGACGCGCGCTCACAGTATCGTTTGAATTTTATACGCGTCCAGTTTTCCATTTATTAACCGATGAAGGCTGTTGAGTTTACAGCCGTAACGTCTTAAGAAAAATCAACAAAAGTCAGAGGCAAAAAATTGTGTTTCAATTAAGAACATTTACAAGCAACTTTTCAGGTATTTCTGACGTGCATGGGTGGTTCATGCTCAGTACTTTTATGAAAGACCAAGATATTTTCGATTTGTTGACTGTGTGTTTCTCATCCGACACTGCCAATAAACTAAATTGCGTGGAAGGACAAAGAGGTTAAAATAACTAACTCAAAATTATATGAATATAAGTTCAAGTTTATTTTGCATTATCTTTATACAGGCCTCACATAACAGCAAATATAAAGTATCTACAAGAAAAACAACTGCTCTATTGAAATGGTTGAACAATTCTGCTGCAGCTCATCTGGACGTTGTCACTGATCAACTGAGGGCCCACTGCTTTAAATGCAAGTATAATGGATAACTGCTTTTCAATCAAATTCAAACACCGCTGGGATTTGGCGATGTAAGTTTTATCCATAACTAAATAAAAGGATTCCACCGAAGAAGTATGACACAGCGGCAAATCTGGTAAGTAAACTTCCTGAAGCTGATAGAAAAACAAATCCCACATTTTCCCACACTATGGTTCGAGATTTTTCATGAAATGAAGTTTATTCTATTAAATTGATCCATTATTATAACCGAAAACTATTAATAGTATATTTGAAAGCAATACACTAGTTTACTCACTAGTTTCCATGTATATTTGAAAGCAGAACCTGCAATATTCTATTCTTATGAACTGAATAAACTGGTTTGTCCTGAGGACATGGAGGAACCTTTGCAATAGCTCCAATTCTTGCGCTTTCTTCGCTTTTGTCATGGTATCAGGATTGTACATCCTTTAGCAGTGGGAAAAAAACCGATCAATTTTATCGAATCCTGAAACAACGAGACTGATCAGTCCAAGTCAGGCACGGCTAACTCACACATCAAAAAAGATTGGTTTAAATTTGATGCATCCACAGGTTCTACGAATCAAGTGACAAATACATTTCAAGAAAATACCATTTTCTTCAAACTTTGCAATGTTTCAGTCAGTGAAAATTCGTAGAAGGTGAATGATGCCAACTGGCTTTACTCAAGTCTCTCGCCAATTTCTGATAACAAATTTAGCTACCGCGCGCTTTCAAAGTAGTCCCGATTTACCCTTATTGTGAATCCCACTTGCCTGTTGATTGCTGTCCATTTTTCTTTTTGGCGATGATTAAGGAACCGCTTCAAACCGCTTCGATCATCGACTCGTCACCTCTTTATTCCATTCATGAAAAGATAGCACAACTCTTTACTTTGTTGATTTGCAAGCCCAAAAAACTCTGAAAACAACCGTCAAGAACAGTGCATTTTATGATTCATATTCTTTAAACTTTATATCGATTAAGAGCAAAGGTGATTCACAAAAGCTTATCAAACATGTGAGAGTAATAGTACTATTTGAAGTATGAATGTATTTTAGGCAATTTTTTCAAAAGCCAGAAAATTGGAAATTTAACATCTGAAAATGAAATCCACTAAGAATATTCCGCTTACCTCCATGAACTAACACAGATAGAGGTTTCAAATAAAGATTTCCTTTGTAATGCTATAAGAACCTGATTCTTCAAAACTTGGAAAATTTATCTATAAAGAGACTGGCGCAAAATAAAAAGGATTCAGCCCTCATTCTTCGTCAATCCTTTCCTAAATTCTTCTGTTTTACATTGTAAATCCCAGTTGCTGAATAACTATGCTGTACGACAAATGTAATGCAAAAACGTTTACGGATCGTGTATACCTTGAGTCTGCATGTGTGAAAAAAGAAACAGTGAAAATCAAGTTATGTACGATCGTGGTTTTCAGTAAAAGATTGATGGCTTTTGATTTAGAATAGAAAGACCTCGAACTTTTACATGCTCCTCTGACACCTCCACTATCATCACAAAACTTTTAAACAAAGAGTGTTCAAAAATACGATTCCCATGACCACAAATACATCACTTCTTCCCTGATCGAATAATGGAAATAAAGAAGCACCATCCACGCAACCAACATTGCTTTGTTTTAATAGCGCTAAGACATTTTCCTCTAAGACTCGCTCCTCGTGAGTTTCCCATGAAACAAAAGCGTGTTACACCCATTTAATTACCTCAGAGTTGCCGCGCGAAGCCGCGAACAACGACTGAGCCCCCAGGGAATACTAGTGTAATATCCAAAGTGCGGCTTAAAAGCGGTAAGTTGTTTAATACTAAGCTGATTCGCATAGCGCGTCAGATCAGAGACCAGACCTTTGTGAAAAGAAAAACTTACGACACTTAAAGACGCCGACAATAATTTTCTTATCTCATTCAAGTTTAATATAAACTAGTGTTATGAAAAAAGATGATTATGTTCTCAGAAATCACTCACAAAACTAGCGGAGAATGAAACCATAAAGATGACCCGCATTAATCTGTGTCCTTATTGATTTTGATATCTTATAATAAATCTTTTTTTTAGAAACTGTAATTCTATTTTAATTCGCTTAGTCATATCATTTTAGCTAATTTGTCTCGAAGACTTATCCCAGAATTTGTGTTTGTCAAATAAGTAAAAAATCAGAAAAACAAAAGGATCGTAAAATACCTTAAATATTTCTTGACAAGTTAACATTCAAGGAGATAGTTCAATATTGATAAATCTTGCTGTACTGATGCCCTTAATAGTTTGCTTACTATAAACTCTAATAGATTAATTGATTTTAACCCTATTTCCTCATTTTCATTAATCACATTTAAACCTTCTTGGATTAGTTTCAAAATTTACTCAGCACGGGTGCTGCTGATAAGAAAGTTATTTCTGAAGTCGTAAAGCAAAAGGTTACCTTTTTTACCTAATCGAGCTTTTTCCATAGATAATTGGCTAAAGTATCCGACAAGTATGAACGTGTTAGCGGCTCAAGTTAGGATAGACACCGTTAATTTCGTTTTCATCACTAATCACTTAATTTATTTGGGTTTATCAAAAGATATTGACGCTACCCTCTAATATGTTATTGTTCCTGACACCAAATCAATCGCCCATATCAAGAAGACCTTAACCATTTCCTTTTTAAATCAAAATAATGCTCTAAACTCTCGGATTCTACTTCGTGAAAACCATTGCATTTTTCTTTTCATGGATTCTGAGCTTTTCCTTTTAGTGTGTAATTCAAATTTGAGTCTTGCAAGGCGCGAGATGTTTTGGCTATTTTGAGTTCTTTTCAAAACAAAGAAATCATCCGTGCTGTTTATAGAAAACACTTTAAGTTCTCATTTGCGGACGGTCTCTTTTGGCAAAAAGGCTCAATTTAATTGCTGCATTGCATCTAGCTATTGTTACGGGATAGTTCATATGAATAGCGAGGTGACGGTCTTAGAAAACGTGTGCGTGATTTGCAAGCTCTTATCTTGACGAAAAGATGAGCAAACCTACTTACTCATAGCACACGCCTTGACTAATATTTACCCTTGAATTTGTGGAAGTACGAAAATTTGTTGGAATGCGATACAAGCGTGATGAATCTTAAGATACGGATGATTTAAGGCTTGGGGGCATACCGACTGGTGGGTGTAGATTTAATTTGAGGTATGTGAATCACTCTTTCGGGTAATTAGAAGCAATTAGTTAACACTTTAGCTGCTTTTGTTCGCAGCTACTTTTTATGCAGACCTGATGCCTCCTTGAAAGTTCACAACTTTTAAGTGGTTCTTGCTCAAATTGGCTCATAATCTATTGTTTTGTACTCTACAATAAACACATCGTGGGTATGGTTATTAAGTGATCATTCATGTAGCCCCTCAAATTAGAAGAACACCCAGTCCCGTGCAGTGCAGCAGCGAAGTCAAAGTTTTTACGACTCGAAAAAAACGCGTCTTTAAAGATGATTCTTTTATTCCTCAGTCTTTGTGTTGGTCACTTCTCACATGCAAATGGATGGTGGTAAGTCTGAAAAATCGTTTTTCCTTTGTCGTTGCCTAGATCGGAAGCAGAGAACATTTCCCTACACTTAAACGTTATCTTCATTTGATCATTTCAAGTTTTAAAATCGTTTTCAAGTCTGTCTTCAGTTTTCTTAGTACTCGAGCAACTTTCATCCATGAATTCACGTCTCTTTTCACTATTTAGCTTTATTCGAGAATTTGCAAAGTATATCGTAGAAGTTTCGATTAAAAGTAAGATTTCTGCATCTTGATTCCTGCCTCAAGATTGAGTAATATAATGATAATATACCTGTTTTCAAGCATTAAAACATCAATGTTGTTTCACAATGAAAATGCAGGAGGTATCGTTTAGTTAAACTTGTTTGTTGTAAAGTTTTTAGTCTTAAGCACTCCGGTTTCTGCACTCCTACAGTGATGTCTAACTTCAGAAGTCAAATCTTATTGTTTGCTTCCGTTGAAAACTCGTTACAGTATGAAACATAAAAGTGCAAATATTACACAGCCAAAACCATTTTACTCGCTAGTACTGATTTTTGGTATCAGAGGTCGGATCCGATAAAGTTTTTAACGTTCAGTTTATTATTCTCAAGACAATTCTTCGTTTTGCAAGCATTGTGAACGGCAGAAAAAAAATGTTAAGCTTCAGAAAATGGTAAATTGAAAAACCTTTTGAAACAACGATTCAAAAAAAATGTTTTACAATTGACAGCCTTGACCTCATTTCGTCTCACGAAGATTATTTTCACTTTTTAAAGTTTATAATTTTTCATTTCTAGGAGCCTTGGATTTGATTCTAGTGCAGGGAACCACAACATTCAGCTCTCACCTCCAAACCAAGTTAGAGCCCTGACACAGAGACAAGTCAAGTTATCGCGAAGACATCCAGAACTCGTCCCTTACATCGCTGCTGGTGCTCGCAAGTCCATTCTTGAATGCCAACACCAGTTTAGAACGAGGCGATGGAATTGTTCAGCGCATAGTCCTGAAAATGTATTTGGAAAAATTCTCAATGTTGGTGAGTTATAAAAATATAAATAAAACTTATAGACAGAAAATTTAAGATCAAATCAAGACAAAGTCGAAAGAAAAAAATTCATGACGGTAGTTCCAGATAGGCTTTGCATCAATACATATCTTCTTGTAGGGAGGATGCATAATGATTTTCGTCGGACTATTTGTTGCAAAGTTACTTGGATCGTAGACCAAACTATGGATGGATTTTAACGAACCCTTAAACAACCACAAAGCTGATGAAAGTCAGGGCGCGGCTAACTCACAGATCGAGTTGGAATTTATAGTGCTGATTTTTGTGGAGGGAGGAAAACCGGAGACCCCGGAGAAAAAGCCCTCGAAGGAAGGGAGAGAACCAACAAACAGCTCTTCTCACATAGGTCCTAAGCTCAGGAGTCGAACCCTGGACTTCAGTGGTGAGTGGCGCTAGTGTTCTACACATGCTTCCTGTGATGAAATCTCAACAAAATACCCGTACGAAGAAAGTAAGATTGGAGTAGCTGTAGTGACGTTTTCGATCCGATCTTGGTTGTATGGATGATGACGCTTCCGCTTGTATTTGCTAAGAGCTTAACTTGGATAAGAAATATTGGAATGTTGACATTCTTCGTCATGTATATGTTAGTTTTTTGCAAGCATAAGACTAACTTGTTTGATAGTTTTTTAGCGCGTTAAAGTCTTGTCTGTTTGTGATAGTATAGTACAGGGAACAGAGCTTTAAGATGAATTTCACTCACGTCTTACGTATTGGCTTTGAAGACTTCTTTTAGCGTGAACGATGACATTTAGAAATCTAAAACGAAAAAAATTTCGGTCCACGGTCAAGGTTAAGAAACAGATAGAATAGATAGACATAAAGTTATATTTTAATATCCGTAAATTCTTGCTTTTCCGTCATTTTAACTGTTCTCCTCTTCAAGATCTGACGTCGCAAGGGTCTTGCACAAGAAGACAAAGCTACGAGTTATGAACAAAATTTTACGAAGGCTTTTTCCAAACGCTATGATCGCGAAGTATGCGAACAAAGTTACTATCCACCTCGTAAACCAACCGAAACAAATTCCACGAGAAAGACCGCTACCAACTTTGGAAGATCGTATACTTGAATAATACAAAGTGCGCGAATCGCCGCGAAACAAACTTAATATCCGCTACTTTACCACGAAGTTCCGTGTAGTTATAGGCGGCACGGGCTTAGATTTACCGAAAAATGGACGAAAAAAATGTGGTTAAGATTTCTTGCTACTTTATGTTTTAATATTTACATTTTCAGGAGAGGAATTAATTTCAACAAGACGATTTGAGACTGAAATTAATAAAGATGTCTAAATTTCTTGCATTTTTTTATTTATAATATCGGCAAATCTGGAACGAAAGAAAAGAAAGCTAGAGACCAAAAGGAAAAAAAGACATATTATAAAGCAATTAACAAATTCACAAACCGTAAACGATTTTTTCAGCATTCCTCACTTTTTAAAGCACGTTTCAAAAGATGGATGACAATGTCCTTACTTTTCAAACGCTATTTAATAATTATGTTAATAACCATTTCAGAAAAAAGGAAAGGATTTTTTATTCGAATTTAAAGGAACTCGTTTATTAAATTTCGGCGACGCCTTGAAATACCAGAGTGGTTCCAAAACAACTAATTCCCGGTGTCATTGTTGTACGTGTGTAAAGTAACCGTCTAACCACGTTCGTATATGTTAATCAAGTCTAAGGGAATATATTTAATGAAAAATAACTGATGAGGAAAATGTTTTTTAAATCTTCAAGATCAAAAATTTCACTAAGAAAGAATTGGAATGTGGTTTTTTGCAGATGTTTGATTGGGGAGATTTTTTTATGATAGCAGTTTCAGCCTGTCTGGCTTGAGTATATCGCAAGATTTATGGGAATACATACGGAAAGTTTCTAACATTGGTGAGCAACGCTAAATATACGAAAGAACAATCTTGCTTTTTCGGAAGATAACTGAATGTTCATTAGCTAGGAAGTAAAGATGCTAGAAAAGTATTTAATCTACATTTTACTTGTGAACTTTTTTTAACGGTCATTTACCGCTCAGGCAAAATTCGATCGAGATTTAACTTATGCTGCTCACCAGAGTTTAGTTCAGTACAAATGAAAACTAGCGAGTAAACTAGTAAGGACTGCGTCGGTGTGTAAAGTTCGACGTTTAGTAAACTAGTATGGACTGGGTCTTTGTGAAATAAAATACAGTAACAAGTGAAATGAAATTTGTAATTTTAAAAAAGAGGACTTGTAAACTTTACTGACGTTTCGAGCGCGTGCTCTTCGTTTTGCCCTTTTTTACTCCTACGTTCAGCACTCGAAACGCCAGTAACGTTGATACCCATTTTTAACGGTATTACAAATTTCCTGTTACTCACTATTGTGGTTTAGTTTAGTAAATGCATTGAAAATAAAACTTTTTTAGAATTCATTTTAAAACCTTGAAACAGTTTCAAGACATTCCGCGTCAAAAGCGTTTCACATCTAAAATGGATATGTACAATTTTTTTCACAAGTTTATCTATTGTTTTTAGAAGTTTCTTATCCTTTTTACAGAATAATTTCCTTCTTAAAACTGTTTTTCTTTGTATGTTTTTTTAACAGCGTGTAGGGAGACTGCATTTACTTATGCAATTACATCGGCTGGGGTATCACACTCAATTGCGCGTGCTTGCAGCGAAGGAAAGCTATCCGCATGCTCGTGTGATCGCAGATTCAGAGGAGTGAGCAAGCAAGGATGGCAGTGGGGAGGATGCAGTGATAATATTCATTTCTCTGACAATTTTTCGCGGAAATTCGTGGATGCTCGTGAGAAGGGTAGAGATTTTAGGGCACAAGTTAACATGCACAACAACGAGGCTGGAAGGACGGTAAGTACAAAACATCACTTGATCGATTTAGCTAAAAAAAACTGACCAGTGAATCATTGCGCTAATAGAGAAAATGTTTTTTCAAACTTTCACGATTCCTACCCGTTTCTATTTTAAATCTCAGCATATATGTCTCGCACACAAGTGGCCATTAAGCAGGAACCCAGAGACACGAAGCATCAAAATCATATTCCGTACAAAACCGCCGCCCGGATAGCTCAGTTGGTAAAGCGCCGGTTTGTTGTGCGGGAGGTAGGGGTTCGAATCCCGGCCGCACCAACACTCAGGGTCTTAAAATAACTGAGGAGAAAGTGCTATCTTTGTAATAATATCTGCAAATGGTTAGACTTTC
>JANTNT010157415.1:0-10301 GCA_024752375.1 Entacmaea quadricolor
GCCACACTGACCGATCCACAAGCGTGTAAAAGACGTCAACGTGTTTGATTGACGGCAGTCTATTGCATACTACACGTCGCGATTTCTGTCTGGGATGGCCGCGTAGCAATGCAAACGGCGATAACAAATATTAATCCTTGTCATTGCTTTAATCCAAAGGTTTGTTCATGAGCCTGCTAAACGACGAGTAGCGGAGACAGCCTTCCGAATCGTAAAGAAATGCTGTAGTGGATGGAAAGGAGAAACATGCTCAGAGAGTAAGATAGATCAATACTTTATCGGGAATCAAATTGACTGAACATCTAATACATTTTACACAAGAATAATATGTGTTGGTTTTGTATTACTAGGAGTATTGAATGACAGAAATGATAAGAGAGGACTGACTCAACCCAAACCAGGAAGATGTCCGGTAGCATCACCAAGCAACACATCAGGAAGTGGTTGTACAAGGAACTGTACACAAGACGATGACTGCCTTACTAACTTAAAGTGTTGTCCTACAGCTTGTGGTGGCTTACAGTGTGTACCTCCAACCGTGCCTATCTCTAACTCCACTAGAACTAATGGTACGTGAGTAGAGCCCTAAACACAGTAGCGTAGGGAGACTCCAAATTTAGAGGGAAAGTCGACTGCAAATTAAGAGGGAAAGACTCAAAATTTAGGGAAAAGACTCAAAATTTAGAGGGGGAACTGCGAAGACTCCAAATTTAGGGAGGAAGCGGACTCAAAATGTTTTAGGAAGACTGTAAATTTAGAAGAGAGACTCCAGATCTTTGTGGCAACTGCCCAAAAAGGGGCATAAAAGGCCCAATTCTGACAGCTACTACGCAATTGTCTTAACAATGACATATTGATTGTAATTGTGACAGTACTTTACATGATGCGATGAATTAAGGTGGTGTGTTGTGCTCTCGTATTTAGCAACAAATTATAATAAAGATCAATCTCAATCTCGCGTCGAAGTATAAGCCTGGCTACTAGTATTATTAAATGAGCTGATTTATTCCTTATTCGTACTCTTTATATTCTCAGTAACCTGTGATCCTGTTTGCATGAATGGTGGGCAGTGTGTAGCTATTAACGTCTGTTCTTGCCCAGCCAATTATGTAGGACGTTATTGTCAATATGGTAAGTACGCTACCGTTATTTTTTTACCGCAGTCATACGAAGTCTGCTCAAAGTAAATGATTGTATAAACCAAGTGCGCGATATCTAGAGGATTATGGCGTGACATCAAGGGGATTGATGCGTGACATCCATGGGATAACTGAGTACATCCAGTGAATAAGTGCGTGACATCCGGGGTATAACTGCGTGTTAATAAGTGCATATGTGATATTCATTGGATAAGTGCTTTATATTCGTTGAATAATGCATGATATTCGTTTGAAAAATGCGCGATATCTGCATGGGAGTGAGTGAGTACTTCATATTCGAGGGGATATTCATGGGATGCAGAATGAGATCTTTGATTACAGTGCGACTGCTCTAAACGGGACCACTTTCACAACGAGAATCAATCAAGATTTAGAATGAAAACTTGAGCCAATCATAGTAAATCACAATCAGTAGAATATTGAACTCGGTCAATCGCAATGTCTCATTCCCACGGTCTTTTGATGATATCAAAATTGTTTGTCAGAAATTATACACATCTTGGCTTTTTTACTTGCTCTTGATTGGCTAGAATTGTCTAAAGTTGTAATGCATTGTTTTCACTCTAAACCTTGATTGGTTCTCGTTATCTAGGTTCTCCCAGTTATAGTAGCCGCACTGTAACACTTGGCAAGTATGAATATATACGCGCAAAGAGTCAACCAACTTGAAATTATGATTGATTTTTTCATTATAGCACTAGTTAAAGCTACATCGAAACCATTCACAACGTCAACGAAAAGTGGTAAGCAAATTGAGAAAGGCTCGAAAAAAAAAACGACTCGTAAAATTTACGCAGCCCTACGTATTAAGACAAAATTTTCATCAGTGGATCCAACATCGAAGTGGGTTGAAAAAAACAAGGCGAAGCCGAGGTGTTTGATACACTGATGGAATTCCCTTTCAAGTGTTTTCCCTGCTAGCAGAGTCTTACCTTTTCCCCGGTATTTGGTCAGAGGGAAAAAGGAGACTCTGCCGATCTAGGCCGTTTTCTATGATGTACCGCCGTCCACAATCCTGGACGAACCAAACTAGTTTCAAAACCGGTTTTTTAACGGAAATACGTAATACGCATGAGGAAATATGATAGATCGAATAAAAACTGTAAAAACTTTTCTGTTTGCTTAAACCAAAATTTACACAACAGAAGAGACAAGTATCATCTTTCCGAGTTTTAGCCTTCTTTATCGATGTTTTTGGAGGAGTTAATTCATTTGAAAACAGTGTACAATTGACTGGGTTGCTTAGTTACCACACGCATGCGCGACAAAGAAAGCGGCCTAGATCGGCAGTCTCCTTTTCCCTCTGACCCAATACTGGGAAAAGGTAAGACTCTGCTAGCAGGGAATCAAGTGTTTGGTCTAGCTTCTCAATTTTATTGATAATTTGTAGAAAAGTTTAAAGCAAAAGTTGGCTTGATTTATGCAAGTGTTTGATCTATTACATCAAGACATCGTTACGTTAGTGATTTTGTTTGCTTTGTCGTCATTTATTATTCATGATTTGAGAAATGTATAAAAGAAAATTCAAGTAATTTTGGTAATTTTCAACAGAAGAATCAAAATGTCTTTTATGAATGCTAAGCATGCCATAATCTCCGAATTTTCTTAAGTTTTATTTTCCCTTCTTTTTCTTTTCTTTTATTTCTTTAATTCTTTCAATTTTTTGACCCGTCAACTTAGATGCGCACGCAACCTTGAGAAAAAGGTCTTTTACGATAATTTACAAAGGAGAACTCCGAAACGGCAGCCATGTTGGAAGATGCTTCAAAAAGAAGCTAACAATAAATAAATACTAATCATCATCCAACATCCCCTTTCCTTGAAAATGACTGTAAATTAGCTATTTCGTTTCGTTTCTCTATTTCTACAGCCGTCTATTCGGTATTAAACGAGCCTAACCTCTGTTACACTTGGCGTTCTCATTATCACACGTTTGATGGTCGATATTTCTATTTTCCTGGACGATGCACCTACAAACTTGTCCATGACTGTCAGGACGACATGTTTTCAGTTCATGTGTATCACGATTCTTCGTGTGTCAGCCAGACTGGATGTAAGCGATCTGTCAACCTTTATCTTGGTGGATCTGTTATCAAGGTTAGACGTTGTTTGTTTACATGTATCCACTATTATTTCATATGCTAGTCAGAGATCGATAAGCATCACAGACAAAGCAAGGCGTTACCGTGACTCTTAAATTGCTTTCGCTATGAAACCATTAGAAAACGAGAAAACGGACACCATCCAATCAAAAATTAAACCATTTAAAAGTCACTCGGTACTGTACATTTCCCTGAGTTTAGCTGAAATTTTAAAATTTAGGGGTTTTCAAGTGCCCTTGAAAACGAAAATTAAATTCAAGGAGTTTTTAAGGAGTTTAAGGAGTAGCACGAACCCTGCATAAATCATTTTTAACTAGAAATGAAAAAGATTTTTGAGAAATATCATGAAGATTCGATTGCCTAACCCTAATATTTACCCTAAACCTAATCATTAAACTATGAGATCATTTCACTTGAGTGAACCTCAACTTTTAGGGTATTTACAGAACGAGAAAGGGCGTTCATGGGCAAAAGATCCTCTGGACAGAATTTTTTAAAATTTTGCATGATGAAAGAAAAACATAAGAAATAAAACAAGCAAATAAAAAATGGGGGTCACCGAATTCGTTTAGCCGTCATAGTGCGTGGAAGCTTACCCTTTTTGCAGTAAAAATGCACGAATAACGCTAACATGGAAATTTGTCAAGAAGAAGCAATATTTTGATGAAAAGCAATTTCTACGTCCCCACATTTTTCAGAAGTCTAGCGAAGGATACAATAATTGCTTAGCATTTGTTTTTTGCATTAAAAACTAGTAACATGAAAAGTTATTGAGCTTAGAGTGTGCACTTGCAGCCTAAAAATTACCTGAAATTGTATTCCAATCGAACACAAAATATATAATTTCGATTTGATTCACAAGAAAGATTTTTAAAATTTTTTCTGCAAAGTTAGATAATATATTTTACTTTGAAATAAGGGAATAAAAAAGGGAGCTCACCGACTTCGTTTTCGAGATATTTTCACATAACGTTTCTGATCCTAATGGTTCCCTATAAGTTAAAAATCAGTCAGGCGCTCCTCGCTTATATAAAAAGAGCGCGCGCTTGTGCGTAGAAAGGATGCGCAGAAACAATGGCCATGATTATTAATGAACCTTGTATGTTAATATGAGCAGTGTTCTGACCAGGAATTTTTTCAGGGGGTCAAAGGGCCCACCAATCCAAAATTTCAGAAAGTATTCTTTGGATAATTTAAGCGCTATTGGAGGCGCATAAAGTTGAAAATTGTGCGTCATTTCTGTTTTTTTTTTTTTTTTGTGCGCGAATCCCGCAATGGCGCTGCCTGGTTAGAACACTGTATGAGAGCCGTGTATGTGGACATCCATATGTGGAAGTCGTTCGACAACCTCTACTACATAGAACGTATTCATTGTTGCCCCATTACAAACCACGTGTCATTCCCTGGAGTATTATTTCTTTGTTTCGTGGTAACGCCTGAGAAGATACATTAATATGTATGTAGCTCAAACAAAGACTCCAATTTCTAAGAATATTGTATAAGACATTCGCGTAGCATGGGTGGTTTACGCTGCTATGGCGTTGTCCTCTCACTAATGCAGTACTTTAGTGCAAGGGGTCCGTGGATCGAGCCCCGCGTGCAAAGTTGTGTATGTGAGTTGAGTTTGTTTGATGTGTTGTTCTCTCCTATGCTACGAGGGTTTTTCTCCGGGTTCTCCGGTTTTCCTCCCTCCGTAAAAATCAACATGTGAGTTTGAGTATTGTATGTTGTAAATATTGAATGTAGTGGTAGTGTGTGGAGCGAACCCAACGGAAGAGCCCCTTAGGGGGAGTTGTGGTCGTAAAATAGGAGTTTATTTGCACCATTGCGTCATTTGACTACAACTACCAGATTGTTTTACGAATTTTCTTTCTTATTCAAACTTTTATTCTCTCTTGAGAATAGCAGAACAATTGACGTTAATTACTTTACAAAAGAAAGTAGGTAAAGCATTCTTGGTAGTTGTAGTATATGACGCCATCTTGAAAATGTTCTATTGAGAAAACATTGCGCCCAAAAGAATAGGGTTTATTGAGAACAATGATACTAGCATTGAAACAATTTTATTTGAAGGTTCATCTTGAGGAAAAACAAGTACAGGTGGACAAAAAGAACGTCACCCTACCCCACATAGTTAACAATGTCATCATTGAGAAAGTGTCCAATTACGTAATGGTCCATGGTTATGATGGACTGACAGTGCTATGGGATGGTCAAGACAGTATCTATATTCATCTTGCTTCCAATCACGTGAACACTACGTGTGGTCTTTGTGGTAACTTCAACGGTGCACCAAATGATGATTTTGTGACTTTAAATGGTCAGCGGACAGACTCTGTAGCTCAGTTTGGGAATAGTTGGCGCATGACAGGAGTGAATGACATCTGTCCAAACGTACAGGAAGTGGACACACAATTTACCTGTCTGGGGATGTTTGGAGCGCAAGTCAATAAGGTCTTTATAATTAGACTAGAATCTTTCTCGATCCCAGAGCTAGAGTTTCTAGGGTTGTGCGCAAATCCAACTAATCTGGATTAAAATTAGAGGCAATTTCCCAACTCGTAAGGCAACGATGGCGAATAAAAAACATTGTAAGTTGTGCTTGACATGTCACACGTAGAATTTTTCTTGCAACATTGCGAAAAGTAGACTGCTGTTATACTTTTCTTGCAACTGGCAACGCAATTTTCGTTGTGCTGCGAGTTGCAAGAAAAATAGCCCGTGTAGCATTGCCTTTATGCCTTTTGGTCTCCTGCTATAACTTATAAAAACGGCAATTTCATGTCCAAAGTGTCTTGATTCTTAAACCTTTTGTATAAGTGTACTGATCAATCCAGATAGATGGTCACAATGACTTTGGAGTGAAACTAAGCTTCTTACTTATAATATATTATCAAAGTGCCTCCGCGATGAATTTTTCCTGTGGTAATCACAAAATCGGGTTTAAGAGGCGATGTATGTATTACGGACGCTCTGAATGCTCTCGGAATATATACAAATAAAATACGTACGTCTCGCGTGCACCAGGTTTCTCCTCTGAGCCCCGTTCCCTGACCGCCAATAAGCTATGAAGATTTGCATCAAAATCATACCAATAGAAAACCAATTAAAATAATACTTGACCCTGGCCTATGAGTTAAAATATTAGTATTATATTACAGAGCCAAGAGAAATGCAAGTTGCTCCAGGATCCCATGATTTTTGGTCAGTGTCACATTAAAGTAGACCCAAGACCCTACGTTGATATGTGCAGACAAGAAGCATGTAGATGTGCGTTAAACAATATTACAAAATGTGTGTGTCAGGCTTTAACACAGTACTCTAGAGCATGCTCAAGGAATGATGTCCCTTTGCAGTGGAGGAAAAAACAATTATGCCGTGAGTATGTTTAATTATACATCATTTCTGAAGTTTGTTATGTCACTGCTACTTGTTTTAAAGGTCACGTGTCCTCTTAGATCATGTGACATACCTTTCCCGAATTCGCTTGGGTGGCCACGAAACAATGGTTCCAAGACGAGGCAGAGCTTAATGTTTTCATACATTTACTGTATTTTATCAACCTCCGCCTCGTCTTGGAACCATTGTTTCGTGGTCACTCAAGTAAATCGGAGAAAGGTGTCTATTGAGTGTGATTTACCACAAACCAATCAGACGCACAGCTGTACATGTCATGAAACTCTCTTCAAGGGCGGATGCAGGGAAGGGGGGCACAGGGGTCCGGACGCCCCTCCCTTTTCAACTTTTTTTCTTTCTTGTTCTTGTTCTCGTCGTCGTCGTCGTTGTTGTTGTTGTTGTTGTTGTTGTTGTTGTTCTTCTTCTTCTTCTTCTTCTTCTTCTTCTTCTTCTTCTTCTTCTTCTTCTTCTTCTAGTCCTTTTGCCGACGAAAATGTCGTTTTCTGTAAGTAGATTTTAACGAACCCCTTTTCTCTTTCAAAAGTCATTTTGGATCTCACTTTTCCTTTCAAATATCCCGTATCCGCCCTTGATCTCTAAGAACGAAGCATTTGATAGAAAGCTATTCATGTCTATCATTTAAGAACCGAAAAATTGTCTTCTTGTTCCAACACAGCTGCGGGTTGCCCTGAAGGCTTCGTCCACAAGGAATGCGGTTCGACTTGCCCACAAACATGTCAACTGAGGAAACGTAACTACGTGTGTCCGCAGCACTGTATCGATGGTTGTACCTGCCCTGATGGTATGTTACTGGATGGGAATAGGTGTATAAATAAATCCCAGTGTCCCTGTGAATACCACAAGAAACGCCTTGAATCTGGAGCGATTATTCAACGAGACTGCAATAAATGGTAAGTTACTTATTGTATTCTAAGTAAAAAATATTGTCGAATAAAGTGATTTGCACTGAGTTATTGTTGTTAGATTTCACTCTTGAAATTGTATAATGCTTCGGGATGAACATTTTTAGAAAATTTTACTATTTGATGTGCTTCTTTTCAGCGTTTGTCAAAATGGTAGATGGAACTGCACCACCAACTATTGTCCAGGTAAAATACACTATCGTATAAAACATACTTCTATATTGAAATAGGCCTTTTTCAAGATACACTCGATTGCACAGGTTTGGATACATATTATGGTGTACATGAGTTTCATAATTACCTTGCACTAAACATAGCGTTATTTGGGCCATTGCATTTAATTTTTGTACCCCCGGGCATTGAGGATGTCGATTTCTTCTTCTGATCCCCAAAGATTTCCACTTTACTCTTTGCCCCCTGGAGAATAATCAGTTTTGGAAAGACCCCCAGGATTTTCATATTCTGAAATTCCATTTTCCTCTTACCCCCAGATTTCCATTTAATTTCAATCGATTCTTACTCCCAGGAGTTCCTGAGGTCCTCGACCCTGGGGGTGCAGAAATTAAATGCAGTGGTTCATTTTATTGTGGTATTAGACAATGAAACGAGTAGGATTATTCATTTAAACCTAGATTGTCTGATTAACCAGCACCTTTGAGACTCGTATTGTTCAATAGTCCAATTATGAAGAATCTAATGGCTTGATAATACGGTTTCCTTAATCAGCTGTCAACCGTATCTTGGGAAAGGCCTATAAATGAGTTTTAAAATAGAATGCCGTATTTAAATCTTAAGGAACGGGTACATTGACCTACTGCATGGTATCACTATAGGTACATGTGCATCTACTGGGGATCAGCACTACCGAACTTTTGACGGACTGACTTACTCGCTATCGGGGGGTTGTAGGTATATTCTTGCAAAAGACTGTCGTAACAACACGTTCACTGTCGTGGCTGATAACAGTGCGTGTGTTTCTGGTGGCTCTATACCGTGTACAAAGAAGATTATAGTCTACTTAAACAGCACCGTGGTTACTGTGGAAACGGCAGGTGTGGTGTCTGTAAATGGCATAAGTGTTACGAAATTTCCACATGTCAGTCGAGGTAAATGCAATATAACATTAATTGGTATCTGGATTTAATTTAAAGTGGTTATAGTTTTGTTTTATGAAAAGTTGGTTGTTTTTTTGACAACGTTGTCCAATGAAGTTGTCAAAGTCTTAACCCCTCTTTCCCAAACCTCTTCCACGTTCCGTTTGGTCTCCATCTACTTATTTTCTTAGGTGGTACGGCTTTTTGTATTCCGCAAAACGTGGCATTCTTTTCTGCTATGTTATAAATTATTATAATCAGTTTTACAAAACTGTATAGACATATTTTGAACGGAATACCTTAAATCTTTCAACTCATAAAACAGAACAGGTTAGGGGTAGAGGAGAAAAAAGAGGAGGTTTTGGATGTAAGTCCTTGGAAGACGTCGCCAGTCGGCAAGGAAGACAGCTGATTTGAGGGCGTTGGTTCGTGCTTGGGAACGAACAGGACATGTAAACATGTGCAGTTTTTGTCTTTTAAATGTATTATATATATTTACATATATATATACACACACACCCTGTTTTATTAGGTTTATTTTGAAAATTCGATTTTGTATCTTTATCAGGTTTTATTATAAGGCGTCCCTCGTCTGTTGTCACCAGGCTCGACGCAGACATGGGGCTTACAGTTGAAAGGCGAAGCACCTCGCGTGTTTACGTAACCTTGAAACCATTCTATCGCTCAAAGACTTGTGGACTGTGCGGTACTTTCAACAGCAATCAAAATGATGACTTATTAACAAATGAGAATGTTTTGGAGAGTGATGTGGTGTCGTTCGGTAACTCGTGGAAACTCGATAGTTCATGCAATGATACTAAAGCTGTACAACATTCGTGTGATGTCCAGGTTCAACGTAAAGCCTTTGCGGATAAGATGTGCAATAAACTACTTCAGGTATGACACTGCGCAAATAGAAAAGAAGGTTGACACGCTGTCTCATTTTGATTCAATTTTCACTTAAAATTCCCATTTTTTACTAGATTTTTTTGTTTTATTTTATTTTTTTTATGGCATTGACCCACTAGATCTTTCATTTCATCTGTTCTTTTTTAAGTATCCATTCACTAGCTGCCATCATGTCATTGATCCTCAAGATGGTTACATAGACAATTGTCGTTTCGATGTATGTGATTGTCAAGTTGGTTCGGGATGCCTGTGTCAAGCTGTCGCTCATTACGTTCATGACTGCGCTAAGAAAGGAGTCGTGATAGATTGGATCAACCCCAAAGTCTTGCCAGAATGTAGTAAGTACTATTTTAAGTTTAGTTTTGTGTATAGAAGACATTTAACACGGCGGCGCGAAAATCTGAAGTTTATTATCGAGTAATATTATATAGAAATAATATTTCACGAGTGAGCGAGAGACTGTGATTTTCTTTTTATTATATAATTATACACACACGCATACACACACACATACATACACATACATACACACACATACACACACATACATACACACACATACACATACATACATACACACACCTCATTTTTTTTCGTAGATTTTGCAGAATAAGAGTCATCGATATCTTAACTAACGCACTTAATATACTTTCATATCATTTCTGACATAATTCTATGCGTACCCAAATTTACGGTGTTCAACTTACCCATAGAGAA
>JANTNT010157526.1:0-10301 GCA_024752375.1 Entacmaea quadricolor
TAATTTAATTTCAGCAGAGCGATGAAGAAGTTTATCAACAGTGGAGAATAGAACTTTATTGTCACATTCAGAGTCATCAATAATCTTGGAGTAGTAAGACATTTTTGCAGAGAAAATCAGATTTTTAACTAAATTACATTGAGCAACATAAAGATCACGATCAATTGCCAGTTTTGTTTTACGCCAGCGTCTTTCAAGTTGACGTCTTTTTGTTTTGTTATCACGGATTACGTCATTATAACCACGGGGCATTTTTACGAAAAGATGCAATTTTGGTACGAGCAGGAGCATGTTTATTTTTAGCCAAAAATTTCATACAAGCCTACTAAACTTTTAAATCTTAGCCCCAACTTCTCCAGCTATCCTTCTTTCTTACCCCCCCCTCTCACTTTTAAAGGGGCTCCGACGTCCCTGAGTCACGTTCTACCTTTGTTCGAAATTTCGAACCAATCTGGCAAGTTTTAGCTTTAATTTCTTTACAGCCGTACTTACAAGTACAAGGCTTGGGCTTCCTGTGGAGTAATTGCATTTCTTAAATTGGACACGGTGTAAAAAAATTTACTATGTCCTTGTTGTCAAACTGGATTTTTAACTTTTTAAAAAGGTTTTCTTAAACATTCCACCTAATCGGAAAGAGTCTTGTGATTGGTTTGCTAACAGACCAATCAGGAAGGTACAATGATTCAAATACCGGCAACCGACCCGGCACCCTGCGATCTACAAATTCCCAGAATCCTTTGTTATACGACAAGTGCCGCCATATTTGAATCACTGGAACTGAAGAAAAAAGCTAAATGATTTATAAAACCGATAAAAATAAGCCCTTACCTCTATTCTAAAGGTTTGCAACTATACACAATACTGGACTTCCGTTCATGTCGTTAAATACAACTTCATGCATTCATTGTTTACTTGGCAAGCAACTCTGGAGGATTCAGCGCAGTGCTTCATTTTAATGTAAGTAAACGTTATAAGCCAACTACATTCAATATTTTAGTACGTAGTTGTTTCAGTGAATGCTTGGCCTGATTATATACAATAAATAAAACAAACAATATTCTAATATCACTTTATTAAGCTATACATTAAGACGTTACGAAACAAAGAGCTTGATTTGGTGCCCCTTTTTCTTTTTCTTTTTTGACCATAAGTTATGTAACGCTGTCAGTAAATGGTTTTTATTAAGAAAATCAAATAATTCATATCATTAATAATAATAAAGATTTAAAATAAAAGAAAGCAAAATCCTAAAGATGTGTATTTCTTTTAACTGTGGTCAAAGTATCTAAAAATGGTTTTAAGGGTGTTTTTTAAAAATACGTTTCTCATTTGATGCCATAAAATGATAGGTAACACCTGTAGATTCCCCCTGAAGTGAATTTTGCAGTTGTAGCAGGTTTTTTATGAGTTTTGAATTTTTTTTTTGTAATTGCCTTCATGGCCAAACGTTCCTACGTTGTGAAATATTATAAAAAATGAGAATTTTTTTTGAAAAACATCCTTTAAACCATTTTTAGCCATTCATACTTTGACCACAGTTAAAAGAAACACACATCTTTAGGATCTTGCTTTCTCTTATTTTAAATCTTCATTAAGTTTATTATTAATGTTTTGAATTTTTAAATTTTCTTAATAAAAACCATTTGCTGAATACATATAGTTAGCTTGCCCTACCTGTAACCATACTTCCAAGTGGATTGATTAGTCCAGAACTAGACCAACTTTTATCTGGGGATGGTAAAAAACGTTGGGGAAGTAAAGGAAAATTAGAAAGAGTAACGATAACTTTTCTCAATTTTCTTTTAATTCTGTGTGCACTCATAATGATTATTTATTTTGTGTGTCTGTAATTCTTATGTTAATAGCTAGTGAGGAAAGTTGGGCCACTTCTGGACTACGAATTGATAGGCTGGTCCATAATTAGCTGGTCAGAAAGCCTTTTTCAGCTTGATCAGTGTTACCTTGACAATAATTGTTTGCATTATTAGCAACACCTTTTCAAATTAATCTAGACCTATATAAATAAATTAACAAAAATCTCTTAAAATCGTTTTTTTTTTTTTTTTTTTTTGCCCAGAAGTTTAGAATGCAGCCTAGTACTTCCTTGAATGGCTCCACTGGGCCCCATATTTAAGAAATAAGACTCCTTATCCATACCAATTAACTGGTCACATGATAATCCATACAGTGGGTTATTGTGGATTAGACTGTCAATGTTTTGCATTTTGAGGTTGTTAAATATATAAGGAAGGTTAGAATTGGCATAAGCAGTTGGTTGCTCCTTGCAAAGTTACAAAGTCGGCCCTGGGCAGGCGGGAGGCAGATCATCTGGTTTGGTCTTTGTAAGAAAGAAAGACATTTGATGCTAGTGAAGGAGGAGTTCAGTGTGTAACAGAAGAAGAGGCACCACCATTTAAAGTAGCCATCCTAATGGGTGGGGTATTGTTGTCTTAGGGTACTGAAGAGTAGCCAAAACCAAGAGATTGAAATCCATTTCACATCTATTCCTGATCCTGAAGATTGGTGCCTCCCAGGTTTGAGTCATAGTTGGGTGTTCATGTCGTTGGGTTTGGCGTATTTACTTGATTTTGAATTCTTTTTTGCTTTGCAATACACACACAAACCACCACTAACACAATAATTGCAACTGTAGCAACACTGACACTTACAATTATACCAACAGTATCTGAAACAGAATTTATTATTATTTTGTAAAGGTTTTGTTTATATTTAATAATGATAGATGTTGAAACAGTTAGGATAACATGCAATAGCTCACTTTTGATATTCTGGTTCAGTGATCGCATACAAAACAATCAGAGTCAAGGCTCTGGGGAAACAATAGGCTCATCTTAATTATTCTTTTGTTTCCCCGGACCCTTGACTCTGACTGTTTTGTATGTGACCACTGAACCAAAATATCAAAAGTGGGCTATTATATGGTGGCATGGATGGTTCACACTACTATGGCATTGCTCTCTCACCAATGCAGTGCTTTCATGCAAGGATCAAGCTCTGCATGCAAAGTCTTGTATGCAAGCTTTGATGTGTTGTTCTCTCCTATGTTACAATTACTTATTACATTCATTACTAATTCATTAGGGTAAGACACAATGAAATCACAATACAGGAGTCACATGAGAACACTGTAAACCCCTCATACAGCACAGCTTATTAGTATTCTATTGTATCAAATACAGAATACTAGTAAACCTGTGGATCTGGCTTAAGGAAGATGTTTTCCAAGAGCCTTTTCATAAGCTAGTCCCAGCAAGTGCATCAAAGATCCTGCACCTTTTTAACCTAAACACAATATTCCATGTAAGACGCTGTGTGTGATAACAGAAAGCATAATTGTACGCATGTGTCAAAAACATCAGATTAGATTCTTTAAAAAAACACTACTTTTGAACAATATTTTCAGAAATTATCACCTTCATTAAAATGAATGTGATAAGTAGCATACATTATTCGTGTCTGTGAACAGCCATACAATCACTTGCCTTTGGCTCATGATTGTATATGCCAATATAACATGGCCACTCAAGTTGTATACATTTCAAAGTTTTTTATTGTTCTCCTGTTTTGCTCCCCTTATAAAAATCAACACATGAGTTTGAGTGTTGTGCATCGTACTGAATCTAGTGGTAGTGTATGTGGAGCAAATCAAATGGAAGAGCCCCTTACATACATTTGTTATATATGAGGATTATTATCTTCTACATTTGATAAGTACAATGTAATGTAAAATATTCATGGTTGATCTGTATGGGCTTTAGAATGGCTTGTCTGTGGCAGACCCTACAGATAAGCTGCTCATATTTCACATATTACTTGAATCACTCTGAAAGTAAACCCTGCGTAAGACTTTTTACTTACTGATCTTAGTTGATTCAGCTTCATATTTTATTTTGAACCCAGCTGTGTTGGTTGTAATGTAGTTGTCAGTGTTAGACTTGAACCGTATCCACATGTATCTTCCAGTGGAGTCGATTGATGAATGTGTAGTGGTAGATTTACTACAAAGTGTTTTAAGGATTGAGGAAAAAGAGTACCTCCCATCCCTTATTTCAAGATAATCATCCTTGGCACTACTGCAATATTTGATTTTTACAAATTCAAAATCATGGAATGACAACTTAACTTTCTTTCCCTCTGGTACTGTTATAACCCAGGTGCACTGAATGTTACTTGGGTACTTGGTTCCATACAAGGGACTTTTAATATAACCTGATGATCCACTGTACTTGATAGCATTGTTTTGACTGTATGTATTAAAAGGACTGCAGATGTTTGAGTCTGGTTCTGGAAAATCAACACTTGCATAAGAAACAATAAACCTTTTAAGGTTAATATAGGATGCCATGGAACACAAGGGCCTATGAAATGAGTGTTCAAAAAAAAAAAAAAAAAAACCACCATGCCAGTGTTTGATCATGGCAACCTTCAGAAAAGCTAGTGTACTTAGGTTTTTTTGATTTTAGAAAGATTTGAACTACAGTTAGATATTTTATAGCCAGCTACATCCTTGGAGAGGTTCCCCAATTATTAGGGCTCCAATGAAAAAAATTGACATCTATATAAAAAAAGTCAAAATTTGAGCCAACATTCTTCAACTCAAAAGAATGCCATTCAAACAACTGAGCTAACTGAGTTTATTGAACAAAATAATCACAATCATATTTTTCTTTTGAAATTTGATACTTACTTTGAACCACTGCAATGTATTTAATCTTGAAGCCTTTTTTATATTCTGAATCAATAATTCCACTTTTAAATTTGAGCAGCAACGTTTTGTCAGACCCATAAACATTTGGTGGCAAATAATCTTCACAGAACTTTCCAAGGAGTTTATTACCTTCTTTTCCATTATAAATTTCTAAGTAATCATTAGTGTATTGACATGAGGTTCCTCCATAAACATCAGATGAATAACGTTTACCTATGGTAAATGTGATAAAAGTTAGTTCAATGACATAACCAGTAGGAGCTGTAATAGTCCACTGACAGGTTAATGAGGGTGGGTAGTTAGAAGGATAGTTTGGACTTGTGAGTTCTGAATTGAATGGTGAGGCTTGAAGTGACAAATGACCACATACTGTAAGAGAATTAAAAAATAAAATAGAATAAAATAAACAAAATACAATGTACACTGCCAAGCTTTTCCCTTTGGGAATTTCATGAAGTTTTTAAGTACAATTTTAACATGTAATTTCCATTCCTGGTGATAACAGTTGTCAAAAACATTCGAATATAAGAATATCAATAAATGTCTTTGCATCGATGAAGAGCAACCATTATGACAATTTAAAAAAGTTTTTTTTTTAAAATCATGCTGAAAAAATATATAACTGTATATACATATAGAATGCACACCATATGTATCTGTGAAACAATTACTAACTGTTTAGCACATATTAGTAATTAGTTATCAACTATTTTGTTATCTGATAGCTAAGAATTCACTCAGGCATGAACTACACAAAGAAAGACAAAGACCACTAGATACATTGCTATTGTTATTTGCACTGTTCTGCTTCAGTGATATCAACATAAGTTTGTACATAATAGTGCAATCAGATATTGCATCTTGAGTTTCACTTCACAGATATATGGCACACATTCTTCTGCTGTAGTTTTTCAATGCCTTCAAGTGGCAACCATGGAATATTCCATGCATAACTTAAATGCTGTGTGCACATAAGCCTTTAAATACAATTTAAAATGTGGGATATTTCATGGTGTGTCACAAGAAAGAATCGTATAACAATAGCTGTTAAGGCCGGCACACACTAGGTGACAAGTTCCTGTAACATGATCCTGGGATAAGTCACTGCAATAATTCCCCTCATGTGTACTGTAGAATTCTTGTGAAAAATGTTGTCCCACGACAGAATTTTGTCCCTGCAACAGGTCGCACAAATTCAAACTGGTTTAAATTCATGTGACCTGTTGCAGGGACAAAATGAGTAAAAGCGACATGTTTGGGAAGCAGTACACACTAGGGTGACAAGTCCCCACGACCTGTCGCAGGGACTTGTCACCTAGTGTGTGCCAGCCTTTAGTATGACTATCAGCAGTTTTACGTTAGAAGTATTGTATTGACCCGATAGCCTCACTTGAATGATCTTAAAACAAAAAAACTTTTGACCATGGGCTCAGCCATACTAACAGCTATTTAATCCCACCCCATAGAAAATGGGGAGGAATACTGAAAAATATACAACAGCTTTTCATATAATTATATATTTCCAGAACTTACTTTGAGATCTCACTGGTATTAATATGCAACACATTGCGGCTACATGTGCTGTTGAGAAAAATAAATTATTTTCACTGGAAATAAGGATTGAGCGAGGGTTAAGCCTTTTTTAGAAACTTTATTCAACATTTAGTATTATAGCTAATGCAAAATAAATATAAACTTACATTTCTAAATTCCATTTATGAACTGAGGACCAACAGATGTGGTACTCATAAAGGATGTTTGTTTTTTGTTTACTATTATAAAGATATAGTTTGGGCTACCTGTATGTTTTTTTGGAACATCAAAAAAGAAATAATGACTTCGGCTACTATATCTTTAAAAAAGGCAGTCTGTATGAGCAGTGATTTCATAAAAGGGGACTTGACGTCTAAGACCCCTT
Organism: Entacmaea quadricolor; assembly: GCA_024752375.1. Lineage (NCBI taxonomy): Eukaryota > Metazoa > Cnidaria > Anthozoa > Actiniaria > Actiniidae > Entacmaea > Entacmaea quadricolor. The sequence continues at coordinate 6,648 of JANTNT010157526.1, forward strand.
TGATGGCCAAATATTTGTTTAAATTGTGTCTTTCTGTGTCAAAGAGTTAAAACAGATGTAAGTGTGCTTACAATAAACGAAAAGACTGATATTAAGTTGAATGGCATTACCTAACGTCATATGATAAGGATTGTAATCACAAGGTGGGGCGGGGGGCGTTGGGGTCTTACAGTTTTATGACCGTTTTTTTTTCCCCTTTATTTTTGCTTGTTTTCTTATAATTGTTTATTCTTTCTCGATTTACTTGGTTAGCTTATCGCGAAACCAGTATAAATAAAAATTCGTGCATCAAAGGGGTCTTAGGTCACAAGTCCCCTTTTATGACATCACTACTCATATAGGTATATAAGTATTTTACATAATTTCATCCTTTTTCACAACAATTTACATAATAATTTATCGCGATTGAACGGCTTCGCTGGCGTGTCCGTACGCCTGGGATTCAAACCAGAAGATATATCTACTTGCCATAGCTGAATTTTATTTGCGATAGTTTCCTTAAATCGGTTATTTTATGATGAAAAAAGCGGCGAATCTAGATACTATAAAGAAGCCATATGCCACTGTAGCGAACATAGAAATTGACTCTGCATGCACCGTATATATACTCACCAATACCAAACGAAAACACCTTCATTTCTGATGCATTAAATTTAGTGGAGTTGAGTGTATAGCCTCCGAACGTCTTCTTGTCACAACTGAACAAAGTGATCGAATCGAAGGATCAATCGAACAGTCGAGTACACTAGGTCGGCGATCTCCTTGTTTAACAATTTATACAAAACGGATCGTTGGCCGATCGAAGTATAGTGACAAAGATCCATGGGGATCGTTTACCCCCTCCCCCTTGTTAAGATATTTTGTCTCCTATCTTTGCTCGGCAACATCCAAGACAGACAGACCAACGTGAACGGAGACTAAACCAGTGGCACTCGGTGCTCGTACTCTATTACGGAGCATTCATTTTTTAGAAGGGGGAGTGGGCCAGACGAATCCAGGGGAGGGTCACCAAATTTTTACAGTAGCAAAAAGTGGAGTCAGTATTATTTTTCTTCTTGAAAAGGGGGTGTTGGAGTGAAAAAAAGCTGCCATGCAGGGGATGGGTCATGTCTTTTTAACTTAACGTTTTGGCGGGGGTCACAAATGTTTTATTGAATACCCAAAAGGATTCCTCCGGCCCCCTCCCCCTTCTAAAAAATGAATGCTCCTGAAGGATTGAAGAGTATTTCCTTCTGGGTCAAAGCTCTTTATAACCAAATACATCCAATCTGTTAATAGTATTTTATCCTGTTTGTAACAGGGCTCAGTATCAGTTCGCTCCTTTTTTAAAAAAAATGCTCCGGAAATTATTAGCACTTTACATGCCAGCATACCCGGTCCCAGAGGTTTTCTTTAACGGATTGGAACGCGATCAGAGAGCACCCGCGATCGCAGATCGATTAGAAAACTATTTCGCCTCCAGTATTTTTGTGATAGCGCCCAGTCTCACCCTCAATCCCCGGAAGATTCTTTTAACAAGTGGAACGTTTAGAAAACGGTTAACCCGTTTAGATTTTCAATGAAAATGAACAGCAAATGTTTTGGGTCTTATGCACCAGTCAAAGTAATCCCCCCTTAACCCGGGACAGGATGGGGGGGGGATGTAGGGCATGGAGAATCATTGTTTGTAGTATGTGATCCTAGGAAGTGGCCCTGAAATTTTTTTAAAGTTTTAAATTCTTAAAAGATGAGCCCATTGTTTTCTCGGAGCTCGACTGCGATCCCTGAACCAGAATAGTCAGTAGCCCTTGACGTTACCACTAAAGGTCACTAGACCACAATGGTTTCATGGCATTGGGCCACTGCATTTAATTTTTGTACCCCTGGGGCTGAAGATGTCGAATTTTTTCTTCTGACCCCCCAGGATTTCCACTTTACTTTTTATCCCCTGGACAACGGTCAATTTTAATTTTGGAAAGATCCCCCCGAGGATTTCCATGTTTCTTACCCTCCAAGAATTTCTATTTTCTTCTCCCTGACCCCCAGGATTTCCAGTAATATTTTACCTTATACCCCCAGGATTTCCACTTACTTTCAATCCTTACCCCCCCAGGATTTCCTGAGGTCCTCAACCAGGGGGGTGCAAAAATTAAATGCAAAGGCCCATTTCTGAAGTCCAGCCGAATGAAAATGCACGATGAATAAACATTACTGACGTATTGTCAGCGGTCTCACTAGTGAGAATTATATGAAAAGACACTTAATTCATTGCAAACCAGCGTCGAGGTCGGATCTCTTTTCCCTATTTCCTGGCCAACAGTAGAGAGAACCAACCACGTGAAGAACTTTAATGGGTTTGTAGTGTGATTTACGATTAGAATTTGTGAGCTTACCTTTAAGGGTCGGACCTTTTAATTCAGATATTGCAATATTATTAATTTACCTGTTGCTTTGCATGTTCTTGTTGTGCCTCACAAACCTTCGAGTTTGTCGGGTGGCTTGAATATTTTCATTTATATTTATTACTTAGTTTTGTGAGTAACATTCTTTAGACAGTTTCTTTTTTAATAAGTATTTTTTGCCTTGCTACAAACGTATTTCTTTATAGATTTGCGGATTCAGGACTATTAAGGGGGAGTGACTTATATGGCAATTAACCCGTGGGCCAATACCACAGAAAAACCCATAAATAGCAGGAAAATGTTGAAAAAATCATGATAAAAAGGAGGTGACTTTTAGAAATCTTAGAGATCTTAGAAGATCTTATGTTGCCCTATCATGGCCTGGCCCTGATACAAACGTACTTTTGCGGGCTGTTTCACAAATAATTTTTTTAAATATGCATGATTGTTTGCTTCACCATGGGAATTAGTGTGGTGCGCACGTGAATATGGATTCTTCAATGATTTAAAGATGGATTTTTTGTGTACCTTCCCCCTTCCCAGTGGCAGTTTGCAAGGGAATCTAATTTCCTAGTCTGATTACTGGCGCGCAGATGTGCTCTCTTACCTCATACTCTCTTGTGATGAGGTGAAGATGATGATGATAAAAATAATGATAAAAATAACGATAAAAATAAAAATAAAACAAAAATGATAAAATATAAATAAAAAAAAATAACCAACTTTGTTTATTGAAGGTGACACTTACTAAAACTCCTAAAACTAGATTACGACTAAAATAAGCTATGTATTTGTGCCGCTTATTTACAGTAAATGTGTGGGGCTGATACATAATTCCTGATTTTTTCAAGATGCTTTTTTCTTGATGTATATTTTTCCACATAAGTGTTGTTTATATTTCGAACTATGCCTGTACCGAGTTTCAGCCCGTTTAGAGCATTTTTTACAGAGTTTTAGTCAATACATACTACCTTTTACTAACACTCGGTAAAAAATGTTCTGAACGGGCTGAAACTCTGAATTTAAATACAAGCATCGCGCCCTAATCTAATGGGTAATAAAAGATTTAAAATGCCATAAATATAAATAAAATAACTGCAAAAACTGAAGAAAAGAAAAATATTAAGAATAACAAAAAGCATAAAATAATTAAAATATCCGATAATATGAATTAACTTTAAAATGTTCAATTTTCGTATACCGTATTTACTCGAATAAGCGCCTCCTCCTTATAAGCGCCTCCCCCGAATAAGCGCCCCTTTCGGATAAAAAA
>JANTNT010157637.1:0-10300 GCA_024752375.1 Entacmaea quadricolor
AAGAATTCACTGTTTAAACTCGCTAGAAAGACTTCAAAATGTCATCTCAAACGCTTCTCTTGAGCTTCTCTGTTGTCTGTCATCTTGAATTTACATGTGACTAGTTTCTAGTCCTTCTTGAAAAACAACATGCCTACACATGAGAAAACAACATGCCTACACATGAGAAAACAACATGCCTACACATGAGAAAACAACATGCCTACACATGAGAAAACAAAGATCCAATGATTTTTTAATTGTATTTTCTAGAACTTTCACTCCAAAATGGCCTTTGAATATAAAAATTACCTTACTGGTTCACTGGACTTTTGGGTTGACTTATACACAAGATACATGAAAAATACTAGATTTTGAGTCCAAAAATAGGGGGTCGACTTATACACGGTAATATACGGTAATCAGAAAGAGCTGGTCAAGCTATACAAAACCTCAAATATTGGTGTTAATCAAGTCAATAATGAATAATATACAGCTATTCAAATACTCCAAAAATTACTAAGAAATGTATGGAATTGAAGAGAAGAAGAAGCTTGTCCAGCAATCAAAACATTTAGTAAATTTTATAGGTTTTGAATGGCTGTATCTAACAATGATACTAAAGTGCTGCCTTATCCCTGTTTTGATTGGTCAGTCTCTTTGTAATGTATCAAAAAGTGTCAGAAATCTTCGTCTACTGGTAACAGTAATGTTCAGTAATGAATAGTATCTAATCAACTACACACTTTATTAGGCCAAAAAAAAAAAATCATGTGTTACCAGATGGGTGGCTGACCTAATTTTTTCATGTCAATTCTAAATATTTTTAACATGAAAATTGAAGAAAAGGTGACCTACTGACTAATAATTTTTGGTCATGAAACAGCTGGATACACACTTTTTTGACCTCATTAATTCAACATTTATGAAAAATTACCACACATTTCTTTTAATCCATGTAATTGGACATTGGAAATTCTATTTAACAATGACTGTAATTAAAAAGGAAAACTACCCAAGGTTTAATTAAGATAATCCTGGGTTAAAATTGTTAAAATTATCAATATGAAATGGTGTCTGAATGATTGACACCTAGTCTTGTGCTCATACAAACACCTGTATACTAAACAGTGGATGAAGAACTATGAAAGAACCGTCATGACTGATGCATAAATAAACTTTAATTCAGTGTTTTCACTAATCTATAAAAGCAAAATTCCCTGACTTTTGTCCAACTAACAACCATTTTCAATGACCAAACTGAATATTAATGTCGACCATATAAGTTAACAATAAGCTAACAATATCAGCAATTCTTTCTTGTTGTTTTTAATTTCTTCTCTAGAAGATCAACATTTTGTTGTTCCTTGTAAATATCTTTCCTCTTTTCTTTTCTTTACCCTTTGCACAATGAAAGAATTATGTTTGTTTCTGATGAGTGGAAATTTCCTTTCAAATTAAATAGATGACCAAATCCAAAATGTTTTTGAGAAGAACTACTGAAATCTAGTAGTTCAGTTATCTACTGGTTAACAAAGAACAAGGCATACAATACAGCAATGCCCAAACACAAAGGAATATACAATCTGTTATTTAACAAATAAAGTAGGCTAATTTTAAACTGTGAGAAACTACAACAGAAATTTGAAAACACAAGAGAAATGTTTAAAAGCATGAGCCATAGGTGAGTGCATTTAACAGTTCTCAAGTGTTTCTCAAATGTCCATAGTGTTTTCTCACAGTATAAAACATGGCACAGCCTTCTTCATTTGTTTATAATATAGATTTGAGGTGCGCGAAGATGGCAAAAAATGGCAAAGGCAAGTACGAGATAAAAAAGCTCAAAAACGATTACTTCCTAAATTTTACAAATGTTTTTATGTTTGTTTGTCAAGCAATACAATCTTAATCAGAAAAACATTTTTCGCAACGTTTCAACTTCAAAGGTGAGTTTCTTTGTGATTTTATAGTCAAAACAAGCAATTTAAAACAAAACATAGGTTTTCTGTTATATAACCTGTTAAAACATAGGTTTTTAGCCTATCAGAGCAGGCATACTATCAAATCTACATTGTAATGTATTACAAAACAAAGGATTTCTGTTTATGATGACAGAGCCCAAAATGCCTCAACTTGTCACTGACTTTTGGAAAGAAATGCAAAATTCCTTAACCAAATTTAAATTCCCTAACTTTTCCATGACTCTGGGAACCCCATTTATCTGCAGAAATAAACAAATTGCCGAAATCTATCCTATCCAGAAATGGTTGCTATTGTCAACAGTAGATATATAGGGAAAAGGGTAAATAATTTAATATATATTTTGAGTTTTTAATATTGCCATGTGACAATTCATTAGCCATTATATATGTGGTTGTTACTGGGGAATCTTTCTGATAATGACAGTATGTAATTGTTTTGATTGAATCCTGTTTCAACTGTCAATCACACTGTAATGTTATCTCTGTATGGTAAGGATCATTTGAATTTGAAATGACATAACCCTGTAAGGGAGCATTCATTTTTTAGAAGGGGTGGTGGGCCGGAAGAAAATACAGGAGGGTTGTCAAATATTTTTAGTAACAAAATGGGGTCATCATTAGTTTCATTATTTTGGAAAAGAGCTGTTGAAGTAAGAAAACACTGTCATGTAGGAGAAGGGGCATGACTTTTTAACCCTATCTACTTTTGGGGGTTGAATATTTTTTATTTAACACCCACAGCAATTCCTTCGACCTAACCCCCATTTCTAAAAAATAATTGCTTCCTAGAAATGTAACAATTTTTTTTTGTACTGAGCAGTTAAGCCATTTTTTTAACCTAGGAAACAAATTTAGAATAAAAATGACAGTAAACGTAAAGACCTTGGGTGTCAGTTGACGTTTTATATTAACTGGAATATTTATATTTTTGGTTGATGACAAAAATCTGAAAACTCTACTAACAAGGAAATGCTTATAGACAAAGAAATCATAACATTGCATAATCTGATAACTATCTTATCTTAATCTCCATTTCATCTTCACAATTAGAAAGAAATCCTCAATAACAATAACGGTAAGACAGACAAGCTCAACTTTATTGTAAATATACCAATGACTATTTGTCAAGTACTCAAGTTACAACTTCCTTGATAAAAACGATGAATAAGGTTACCTGCCATTTGTAAATTTTACAACAAAATAACACTAAAAATGCAGTCAATAGTCTAAAGGACCATCGATTTTTGTGTGCGTGTTAAAAAAAAATCAATCAATCCATGACAACATGTTCTTTTTTCTTATTTTTCTTTTCTTAGTTTTTTTTTTTAAATTGGCTTGAGTTTAACCAACAGATCAATTTTATAGAACCCTGAAACAACCTTGGACTTCAGCACCAAGGCAATGTGCTAGGTTCACATTTCAGATGATTCCATTCAAAATTATTGTTACTTGCTAGTATAATGATGGAAGTTAGAAGGACTATAAATGTGATATATACTGTCTAATAGAAGATCACTTGTAACATGATTACCTTAAAATTAATTAATTTTTATTTATTAGTTTTATGACTTTCAAGGTAGACAGCCTTGAAAACAGGATAAGGGTCCCATGTAATGTCAAGCCTAATGAAACTGCAGTTTAATGTTTTAATCCAAGAAGATGTGAAAGTCTAACCATTTGCAGATATTAATATAAATATGGCACCTTCTCCTCAGTTAATTTAAGACCCTGAGTGTTGGTCCAACTAGGACTTGAACCACGACCTCCTGTACAACAGACTGGCAGTCAATCAACTGAGTTATCAAGGTGGTGGTTAGCAAGAACAAAATAAAAAGTGAAAAACAAATGAAATGAAAAGGATGAACTAAACAAGGATGAATGAAAAATGAAAGTGAACTTGCTTGTCTAATGCATCAATAAAATGACTGAAACTCATTTTAACCAAAATATATAGATTTAAAGTTACTTCACTTTAATAAACCAGAAAATCAAACCAAAAAGATAAAAAGTAAAAGAAAATGAATTAAAAAATGCTGTGAAATTTATAAAAAATGACCAAAGCCAAAGTAAATAAAAAAAATGGAAATTTAGAAGACTATAACTTTTACAAAATGACATTCAACTGAAAATATAAAAGTAAGGTTGAACAAATCCTTCCATTGTCAACTTAACCAAAAATGGCTTAAAAAGGAGTGACAAACAAAAAATAATAACGTATTCCATGGACAACTCATTAATGCAGGTGTTTGATAAATATCTGTAGATAATAATCTTATTCCTAACAGCTGGTAGTTGGAGGAGACATTCAATGTGGTTCAGCCTCTTGGCTACATCTATATCCAAACTCTAAATTGCAGGTACTTAGTAATCAGGTGTGATGTGGATGACATTCTTGGGAAAACCATGATATATTTGATATTCTCATACTGTATGATGGCATCTACCATTAAGGTATGTAGAGACAATTTCTTGTATAAGTTAGCTTTAATATTAATTAATACATTTATAACTACTTAACATTTAGTGAGTTTTCATCATATATTTTTATGGTTCTAAAATTACATTTCATGAAAAAACACAACTTTTAGGAAAATTGTTGTTAAAATAATTTTGAATGGGCTTTTTTTTTATTTTTGACAGAAATTATCTATTTCACATCTATCTCTTTCTTTTTTAACATTTCGTACAGAATATCTGTTTTTGAATATATTCGCCTAATACATAAGCCTAAAGCCTAATACATTTACGACAAATCGTCAAAACATGTTCCCCTCCACAGACAATCACACAAAGTTACGATCTTCAGTAAATCCAATTTCATGCATATCGTGAGAAAATGCGTTGTTGTCCTTGATTAACCATATTTTCTGTGAGATTAGACCTGGCTTTTAAATTCGATAGGCAATTAGGTGATAGATATAAATAGCACGTAAACTCTTATAAAAGACGTGAACAGCAAAAAAAAAAAAAACGTCAGAATCAAATATGCACCTAATTTTCGCTCTTCAATAAAAAGCGTTCCAGAAAAACAACAAACTGAAATAATTATTTAGCATTAAGGTACAAGAAAATACGAATTGTACTTTAAGACAGAGCGTGATTCTTGGACTTTAAACCCTTAGTGGAATCATATCATTTTTAAACAATATATGATATAAAGTTATCTTTTTAAAATAGCTTTCAACTGACATTTCGAAGGGCGATTGATCATTGCACGTGAAAGTTGGGGATATCTGTTTGTCCCAATGTTGTAAACATTACTGACAAGATGGAAAATCTGGAAGTAAAAGCTTCTGAAAAGGATCTCATTTAAGACAATATCGAAGAATGAGCTTTGATGAAAGCAATAGAATTAAAACCTTAATCGATTTCCTATGAACACTTGTTTAGGATTGCAAGGAAATCGAACACATTTGACTGTTGTGAACAGAAAAATATGCAATGTTTTCCTTCGCTTTGACCTCGAACATGAGCAAGAATTCGTAAGTGAGGGTTCTTAAGCGAGTGGAATGCATAGTTTCGTTCTCCAAGGAATCGAAAGCTGAAGATTAGAACGGATAAAAAATCGAGTGTGGATTAAATGTCGGTACAAGAGTAAACAATGAAATCTTGCTCAAAATGGTACAATTTGACGAGGCTGTGTTGATAACGGTCCACACGAAATGATAATCATTCAGTTGAAGGAACCGTTCGTCACACAGTAAAATCGTGTGTATCACTGTTCTACGATAGCACTACGATTTCAGTTAAGATTAAATATGTAGACAATATCAAAGCACTTAGACTTACCTTCTCCAGTTCTGTCCTTGATCCATCTGTGGAGGTGAGAGATACGGTGGTGCAGTATGGTAGGGAGAGGTGTCTATGTAACCAGCGTTAAGGAATTAACTTTTCTACAAACTAAAATCACAAATAAAGAACCATAGGACTGATTTACAGGCATTAGGACGCCATTCAGAGTAAATCAGTCGAGCGTCAGATCGCAGAACGGTCGAAAACATGGTTCACCCATGTGTTTATCAGAAGAAATCCTGAGAAAAAACTACGCGATTTTTCTCGAAAAACAAACCCCTTTCGTTTCGAAAGACCAGTTTGAGCAAGTGTATTTAAAATCCCTTTTTAGAACACGATGTACACAAAAGGTAAAAGTCAAAGAGTAATGAGTATAGAACACAATAACAACACTGCCACAAACCAGTTGTCAATCTCTCGCTAAATATACACACGACAAACGTAACACAAGTTTTTCGTACTGAAAGGATATTCCAAAGTTTCGTTTTGGAAAAGGCGTCGTTCTGTTTGCTGTATATCTTCGTTCTCGCACTGGTAATCGATCAACAAGTCCTGGTCGCTGCATACTATCCAGGTTCATTAGCGCCTTCTGTCATAGTCAGAAAAACAGTGTAAAAAACACGAACTCTCTCCTCACTCGAGCAACACGTAACACCACAGTCTCACACATTCGCTTCAAAACAACCGCAACAGAGCTGAGAGCTCCAAAACCCATACCTGAAGATCTATATGGTTCTGTCCAAAGCCTAAGTTCACATTGGGAAGTGATCTGTATTGTTGGTGTTGACTGGGAGGAGCTTTAATGGAACTCTACCGAAATAACAGCAAAAATAGGTCAAGACGACATTGCCTTGAACATCAATCTCCACGTCTACACCAAACACAACCTTTGAAAACAACCACAAAACAACTTACCCCCAAACCCGACACTTCTTTCATGATTTCTTCAAAGGCTCGAGTCTCCTCGGCCATTTTTGCGTTGTGTATCGCTATTTTTTCTACAAATTTCCTCGGGTGCGCCATGTTGGAAGAGTCGAGCTGTTGTCAGTAATCGTCCGTCTAGCGGCGTTCCATTTCGGTCGAAGGGGGTCACCTCTCCACCAATCAAAACACTCAAAATACAATCAAATGTCATCATATATGCAAATTATACCCAAAACTTGAAGCGTTTCGATTGGTTTACAACATCACGTGAGGGGAGAATTGAGAAAAACGCGGGATATTTTGGAAGTTTTTTTTGAGCATTTCAGATTTTTTCATTTTAATATTCAAGTTGAAAATTTAGTCAACTCCAAATACAACTACCCAAAAGTTGAAGCGTTTCAATTGGTTTAGAGACATCAATTGAAGATTGACTTCAGTTGTGAAATACACGGGATATTTTGGGGGATTTTTGGTCATTTTTGTTTACAATCAAATACATATGTACAAAATTGTCCAAAAATTGCAGCATTTTGATTGGTTGAGAAATCACGTGAGAGAATGGAGAAAAACGCGGGAGGTTTTAATTTTATGAACATTTTGGGAAAAAGTATAGTCGAAAAAGTATGTTAAAATAATGTTTATTTGAATGCTTGAAATAACAAACTTATGAATACGGATAAGGATTGCGTTTTTATTTATTAAAATAATATTCATTGAAAAATTGCGAAACATTATATGAAAATTATAGAGAAGTACGTAGGAAAGCGAAATAATATATTAATTTAGCAAATTGATTTTAATCTGCGTTACATAAAATGCTATTTTCACAAGCACGAACTGAACCACGGGATGTAAATGTTCTCTTAAACAGAAATTGCTATTAAACGACAGGTCAATCTATTAAAAATATTAAAGTTTTTATTCAATTTGAATTTATTGCACTTGAAACCCATTTTACCACTCAGAATCACGAATCAATGGCAAAGTGAAAAATAAGAACAGATTCGATTAGCTTTATAGAAACAGTGGACCACAGCTGCCGGGAATCACTGACGAAATATTTTGCCCGCTCCCCGCCCACTTGATTAAATGTTTTAAAAATAGCGTCACATCTATGACGTCATTCTATTTTTAAGTTACAATATGAAGTTTTGATTTTAATCTTATTCCTTTTCAGTGATGCTGGCGTTTGTGGACGCTGACTTAATTTTGAAGACTAAGCTAAATTGGGTGTTTATCATGTAATTTTGTTAAGCTTGAAGGACAACCAAACAATTAACATAGCTGAAAGAACATAATTATAATAAGAATTCAAGTATGAAAGAATCAACATTCAAATTTTATAGCTATAAATCGTTTTTAGTTGGAATTGCCGTAGTACCCACGCGTACCGAGACGTGGGTGGAATGCTAGACTACTGAATAACTGATGAATACGTGTTCTACAGTATGGACAATTGAGGGGGTTTAGACAAAAGCGAACTTGAAATATATCGTTCAGTTCTCTAGGTGGGGGCACATTTCTCTAGTGAATGACAGCGTTTTCAGTTTTCAATAGACTTTTTCGAATCTACTTCCAATTTCAATGGCATGAAAGCTGTATGATTGTTAATCCAGAATAAACAAGACTGATAAGGGACTTGTCGTAAAATATAGGTGGGGGTAGGCCGGAAAAAAAGGATCATGGGCAACTATTTCTATGCTCGAAGAAAACGGGTGGGCCATTAGGAATTATGCACTTTGGTGAGGGGTGTAACTGATTACTTTGCTATAAATTTAGAGGTAGGACTACTTTTAATTATGCGTTTGAAAAAAAAGATTGTTGACTTAAAGCTGTGTCACTTTTATTTATCAATTTCATCTTTTGAATAATTCCGAATCCACCTCTGGGGTTTCAAAAATAATGACAAACACTGGCAATACTTACCCTTATTGAAATCACAAGAATAGAATTATTTAATAAAATAAACGCAATTAGAGCCCCTTTTTCTTTTTGTACTACAAATAGCTAAAAGCATTTTTTACTTTTACAACCAAATAACAGTTATGTAGGACGAAAAGATATATTTATTCATTTAATCACATCACATTCCTAAAGCCCTTTTCTTAAACCGTTTAGGTAATTAATTGTACCTTGTCTAGCACAACAGGTTTAGATAAATATTTCTTTTTAGAAACGCATAATTGCCACAATCTTTTGCATTTTCCATTCACCATTTTACTATAGAAATAATTTTCTACCTACTTTCTTTGCTAATACTTCGAAACATTTCAGTCAAACTCAAAAGGAAAAGTATCAGAATTGTAACGCACAGTGATAAATTCTACAATGACTATTATTTAAAACAGTGTATTTTTACGTATGGTCAGGTTTAAATTGTCTACAGTAATTGTTCACCCCTCTCCCTCAGGAGATACCCTCACAGGGGAGGAGCAAGTACACGTGCTAGGTTAAATCTAACAATGAATGCCGTTTGGAATATGTTTCGCTTTGCTGAATCAAGGACATAAAATTTTGTAATTATTCAAGGCGAGATTGTGCGTGTACTGAAAGCAACGACAAAGGATACTCTAAATAAGGAATTCTAAGCCTTATGTAAAGATAATTTAATTTAATGTACTGAATGTTTAAAACTATTTGTTTATCTTAAGGACAATCAAATCATTATAATTATTCTTTTAATTACCAATCTTTGAAGATGTTTAATTAAAAGAAGGTTTCAAGACCTACGAAGCAACAGCAATTGACTAAAATAGACTTCGTATTGTGTGTGTGTATGAGAGTGTTTTTATTTTTGTCATCGCTAAACCTTTTTGAATTTGTATCACCTTTTACATAAACTTGTCATTTTTGCGTTGGATGGGCTCCCTGCGGTGAGCTTTGAAAACAAACAGATATCTTGCAGTGTAAGTCAAGCAACCTACGTAAAGCGACTGCTTTAAAGTCTCATTGATGTTTTTTTATTGAGTCTATGTGGATTTCAAAAAGACATTTTAATACTAAATCATTTCATTGTTGTTCGAGTTGGGCTTTCTGTGGTGCGCTTTAAAAATCCACCAGATTTTGTGTAATTTTAGCAAACTGCGTTTAGGAGCTCCGTGAAGTCCAACCTATTCATTTTTAGTGCGTGCATAAGGCTTTTATGCAGACTTCGTCTACTCAATTTAATTTTCACTGCTTGGGTTGGGCTCCCTGTGGTGCGCTTTAAAAAACCACCAGATTTTTGTGTGTAATTTTAGCAGACTGCTTAACAGCTCCGTGAAGTCCAACCGATTCATTTTTAGTGAGTGCATTGAGTGCATAGGAACCCTATGCAGACTTCGTCTACTCAATTTAATTTTCATTGCCAGGTTTGGGTTCCCTGGAGTGCTGTTAGCGTGAAGGGACAACTTGAAGCTTACTTCTTTAAACTGTTTGTCTGACAAACAATGGATTATTTGTAAATAGCTGATCATTTGCCGTAGAATTTCTTATTCAAAAGGAAGATGAGCAGATTCACGTTGATTTTAGCTCGTCCAAACATCTTCATGACTGCAACACCTTCGTACTGGAGCTGCAGAAGATCCTAAATAATTAAAATAGATTAATTAATTAATTTAAAAATAATAATAATAAAATAACAA
>JANTNT010157748.1:0-20444 GCA_024752375.1 Entacmaea quadricolor
TTATTATTATTATTATTATAATAGAAAGGTTCCTTCTTGTGACATATCCTCCTAAAAAAAACCCTGTTGCAGGTTACCTAGTGTAATTAAGTAACATTGCATCATTTATCCAAGCCTTCAGTGCACATATTCTACACTTCAGGTATCTACTCTGCATATTTCATATGGTAAAAGTACTTACACAACAAGAAATCCAATAATATTTGTAGTTACTAGGTTCTCTTCTAAAGATTCTGCTGCACTTACAGCCAATAAACAGTGCTTCAAATCATGACCTGAAGGGAAAAAAATCTGTTGTCATCAATGATTATACATCTAAACACTATACCATTCATCCACAGTTCGTTGACAGTTGGTCAATCATTCCATTGTGCCCACGACAGTTGGTCGTCACTTTAATGACCAACTGTTGCCCAACAGTCGGGCGACAGCCGACCAACTGTCGCCCAACAGTTGGTCAACAGTCGACTGACTGTCGCCCGACAATTGGTCAACAGATGTTTTTGGGGTGCTATTAGTCAGTATTTCCACCATTGGGGTGCTATTAGTTAGTATTTCCACCATTCCCCTAATTTGTCAACTTGTCCCCTTATGATTAATGACTACTTGCCAAGGAACAGCTCAACTTACTTGGTACAACAGACACTAATTTAGTCTGATTATCGTCTTGTGCCATTCCAAGAGGTAAACATGAATCAGGGACAACAGGAGCTGAAAAACAACCATAATCATTTAACAGGAATGCACATAGTATCAATTAAGATAAGAAAAAAAAACATTACTTAAACTAAAAAAAAGGAAATCTTGAACTTCCTCTCTTCCAGCTAGGTCCTTGCAAGTATCCAAATCAAGATTGACTATTATTTTACAGTTTTAAGTTATAAGAAATGTTTTCGTCTGCATATAAATCCTGCCAATAACAAATATAATCAATTTTATTTAAGTGTCTTGTCTTCTAGTTGCCCCCCCCCCCCCCACCAAAAGGATCTACTTATCAGGGTCACAGAGTTCATAGATCGAACTGGAATTTAGAATACTACATGGAATTTAGAATGAGTTGTTGCACATCTGCAGCCCTCTCCTAAATCTGCCTTTCATAACAGCTTTTTGTGTATTAACCCTCTACATATTAAACCACAGAGCACAAAGTTTTTTGTTTCGATTTAGTTTACTACTGTAAGCTAGAATATGAACAAAGTTTATCGTATTATCAGTTGTTGTTGTTGTTATTCTTATTATTATTGCAAGCATTTTTATAGCATTATAAGACTGACCTCCAATCTTAAAAAGTTTGACATCTGCAAACTTCACTTCAAATGAATGGGGATAGAGATTTCCCTGTTGTCCATAAAAATAGCTTCTTATCCTTTCATCTCTAACATTCCGTCTTGTTTCTTGGCTTCTAACTACAACCTTTTCAAATAGAGATGTATTACTGTACAAATACAGAATTAACATGTTGACATAAATAACAAAGTATAATTACAATTGTGCAATAGGCAAATGTTTGCTCATCAAGCCAATTTTCTTAAAACATCAATTCATTTCTTGCTACAAAGCTTACAATTTAGTGCAACAAATACGAGACCTAATGGTGGCAGTTTGTTTTTCTATTCAACAATATTTTGATGAACATCTTCACCACCAACAGCTAGAGAACACAGCATTAAGTTCTTTTGGGAAGTTTGAAAGTCAAGTCAAGTCCAGTTTTACTTTCAATACCAATAGTTTACAAATAAAATAGAATAAATTTAATAACCCAAATAGTCACCAAGATATAACTATATGGAGCTAATCGAGCTAGGTGGCAAGTATACACTCTGATTAAAATCATTTGGTTTTGGTAGTCACACAGGTACAAAGACACAAGTTGTAACAAATTAACTTTGAGGTATAAAAAATATATATTTACAGATTTTTTTGAGTGAGACTTGGCAATGTAGCAGTCTTAGCCTGAGCACCATCAAAAAAACCTATGATTGATTGCCAGCAATTTCACAGGAAGTGACTTGTAACAATTTATTGTGGAAATACAGGACATGTATAAAGATTCTACTTCTACATTGAGGGTTGAACACACTGCAATTTATCCATTGCAAGCAATATTGCATGAAATATTGCATGTGTCAGCACCTTAAAAATGAGACTTTATTTTGTTGGAGATAACTCACCCCTCCAGATTTAGGAAGGTGGACAATCTGCACTTCATTTCCAAATTGTTTTTTTAAATCATTGTACAGTCTTTCTTGGTCCAGAACCACAATAACATTAACTGGAAAACATTGAGCACTTTATTAGCATTTGACAATTTATTCAAATGTCCACAAAATAATGCTTTATTATACTTTAACTTACACTAGCTTAGTTACAAGGCCCAAAAAATACTGAGCCCCTCATGACAGGAATCCAGCCTATGACCAACAATGACACTCTTAGTGAGAGATTTTTTTACACATTATGCTATGACAGTACCTTGTCCCAGCATTCTGATTGGATGAACAGTGACATCATTCTACAATTATTATATTATAATATGTTTTTGCTTTGGACCTTGATATCAATGTCATGTGAGGTGATTTTTCACACTATTATTAGCATTCCCTACCCTCTCCTCTGCTTCCCCATTCCCACTTCCTTTTCAGCCTTTATCACAATTTCCTTCCATTGACTAGAGGCACTATGTAGGCTATACCAATATTATTTACAATCCTACCTTTGAATTCCTTGGCTGCATGAACTAATATTCTGTAACCTAATCCAGTCACCCAGCCACAAGTGTTTATAACACAGCCACTTACTTGAGCTATTTAATAAACAGTCCATATTAAAAACAAATTAACATACATGACTTATTTATTGCATTCACACAATAAGGATGAAAAAAAATTTTACAGAGATTTTTAAGTTTTAGCACTGTTTACCTGAGTGTCATTTTGAGTGACATTTAGAAAATCAAAGACAATAAAAGCACCCACTGACCCTATTTTTCAGTCATGCAATTGTAAACAAACATCTGCATATTCTATTTAAAATTCAAATGTAGTGGAAGTGAGTGTGAGTGAGCATCACCTGCTACACTCCAATCCAAGTATCAATAAAGAGATTATTATTCTACAGTTAAGGTAGTTCGGGACCCTTGCTACTGTGCACCCTGCTCGCGCACGGCATTTTCATAGAAAATCAAAATATTAGATAAAAGTTGGATCACGTTTTATCACAAAAATGTGTTTTATCAATGTCATATGTTTAAAAAACTATGTTTTGAAGAGGAGTGGTCGCTAAGTCACTAGTACCCAGTCCCCACCCACCAAAAACACAGGATTTTTGATAATTTACAGCCTTTTATTGGTCATAGCGCTTTAATTAGTACGGTGACCCCTGTTTTTATTAAAATCTTAAGTTTGCAATTTTATAAGCTTTTTAAATGACTGGAAAAAATTCAACATTATTGGCAGGATTTTTCACAAATTTCCTTCTTTAACTTCATACCCACCATTTATGAAATGTTGAGGTAGCCTTTATTTAACCAATAAATGGAGATTTTGGTAGCTTCTTTATGGTTTGACAGGGAAACTACATAGCAAACGATTGATTGTTTTAGGATTGACAAGCAGAAACGTTCAATATTATTCTAGTTTATGAAAATTGCAAGTTATTCCCGCTAATATAACGAACGGTTTTTTAGAAAAAAAAATCGGTGAAAACCCACCTAAGACCACCCCCCTTATGTCAAAAACAAATATGGTGACCTCCCTTTTTTATTTCATATTTTGACTTTATATATGTACTTCTCCTTGTAGACAAAGTTTACAGGAAAATCTATTGTAGAATCTACAGTATGGGTCCTGAACTACCTTAATTACCGTATTAGTAATTTGGTTTTCATTAATATATATTTTTTTAATTTGAAATATATAGCATTGTTCAAGTAACTTAGATGATTATTGAGACAAACCTTTCTTGTTCTTATCAAATCTTTTGAACACAACATCAGCAATTGTAGAAGTTAGTTTATTGTAAAGTTTCTCATTTGGTGCTGGTGAAGTGTGACCAAAAAGATACGCTAGGGGTGCTTGAAGGGAAAACCCTTTGAATAAGAAGAAATATAAAAAATCATTACTCATTTACTAAATGGGGTTGACTTAAAATAAATATTTACAGTAACTGTACACTGTAGAATGGGCAAATAAGATTAGTTCTAGTCTGGTGATGATTCTGACTCAAGGGGGTTTTCACAACAATACATCTTTGAAATGTTCCAGACAGAAGGAATACCATCCATTATTAAATCAATCAGTAAGATAGTTACTTAAAACTAGATTAAATTATCATCATGCAATAACCTTCTTCAATGTCAGCAGGTCTTTCAATAAGCAAGGCTCCTGAAGTTTAAAAAAGACAGAAGTTTGAAGACTGAAGACTACCATGTTTTAAAATTAAGTAAACAAAATTTTACAAAATTTTTCTTTTCCATTTGCAATTAATTTCTTTGACAAAAAGCAACAACTAACCTACTGATCCAGGAACAGCTACTGTACCCTAAAATGTTGATAGATGAAAAAAAGGACATCTTAATATCCCATTAAAATAGAGAAATAAAACTTTAAGGAGATACACTGGCAGTTTTGCTGGTTAATGTAATATACGAGGCAACTGTAGGGATCCTAAGGATATACACTCCAGAGGGTTCAATAATATTTGGAGTAGGTGGATGGGTCTAATATGTAGGCAGCTGTGTGCAATAATTTTACTACCATTTTTTATTATTTATTTAGACTGTTGATTGCAAAACAGCCGGTGGTCAGGAGTGAAGTAGCTGGCGATACATCACTGGTAGCTGCCTCCTGTTGAAACCACTGACACTCTATCAGTGACCAGAAGTAATGAAGATTATAGCAAGTGTGAGGCAAAAGGGTGATCACAGATCACAAGAGAACCTCTGGTGCACTTTGGCAGACATGCAGTTGGCTTGGTTGAGCATTGGTCTGTTGTGCAGGAGGTTGTTGGTTCAAACCCTGTGGTTAAGGTGTGTGTTAAGGTGGGCTTATATCTGGGGGGGCTTATAATCAGAAAAGGTAAGCAGACTGGTGGACCTATAACCAGGGGCTCTTACAACTGGGGGGCCTTATTACCAGTATAAGTGTAAAACAATTGCAAATAAATTGAATCACATCATCATTTGATTTTACAGTTATTTTACCTGGCCAACATCCAAGTCAACAAATACTGGTCGTCTACCCATTCTAACAGCATAGTTTAGTAGAAGTTGACACACAGTAGATTTCCCAACATCAGTTGGACCTACTACCATCACCTGTAAGAACAGAACACTTCGTAAAAATAGCAAAAAAACATAGACTAAGATAATATATTTTAATATCTATCTGCAAATACTGGACATTTGTATTTTTTCTTACCCTTGGTCCAAGTTCTGGATCTTCTGGTTTGTCAGCCTTTTCTCTCATTTGTTCTAGTGCCATATGTAGGTTCAAGTACATTACCATAGGTGTCTCTTTAGAGATATAGGCTACCTCAACAGGGCCAATAATGTAACAATGGTCAAAGAATTTTATCAAACAGGCTTGTTATATATTGTTATAGCTCTTTATACTTCAACACACATAGGGTCCACAATAGGTTATGATTTAGTAATCAATTCAAGATGAGAATCCCATTGCAATTTGTGAGAAAATAATGTTCAAAGTTGCTAGGGCTAATAGAGTAGAAAAACATGAGAATAATAGCATTGAGTAGTACCTTATACTAAACCTCAAAAATTCATTTTATTCAAAAAATTCCAATTTTACGGTAACTTTAAAATATTGATTTTCATGAAGACAGAAAAACTGGCTGGAGAAACACACTCTAAGTCAGAGAGAGAACCAACAAACAACTTACTTGTTGTTGGCTTGAAAACCTAGATGCCACACTGGTGAGAGGCAAGCACTCCTGTCACCACTTAAAATATTGGTGTAGTGTTTTTGTATGAGTGGAAACAAAGTAAGAATGACACTTAAATGGCTTCTCTCCTGAAACATTCAGAAAGTGAGAAACAAACATCATTAAATCTTTGGCTGTGTTCTTCTTTTAACCTGCATTAACAAAATAAATAAAAATCACAATGCTTGTTATGGAAGCCATATAAAAGTCATTTTACTGTTTGTATCCCACTCTATCAAAACTACCCTGAGTATTAAGTTTTGCCACAAGCCCTAAACCACAGGCAACCCAAAATTCAAAAATTCCAGATCACTGTAATGACAAGTACATTGTATGTACAATATGAATCTCAGTTATTCAGTCTAATAGATCAGATAGAAAGAATCATATAAGATTCTATGCAATCACAGATGAAAAGGATATCTCAATGGAGCAGCCTTGCCAGGTAAAAACAGCAAACTTTGATCCTGCCTTAAATGAGAACTTTTTGTTCTTAACTAATTCAGTTCCAAAGACTTCACCATGGCCTGATAAAAGCTGAAGATTTAAATGCAGAAAGTCATAATTAACTTAATAATTAGCTATTTTGACAATTATGAGTTGAAAAGGAAATTTGTAACATTTATAAGTTAATTAGCCTATAAGTCATAGCTGAAGTCACAAAACCACATTTTTAGATTTTGTGCTCTATCCAACTAGTGTCCAGCATGAACTGCGTGAACTGACATGAACTAACCAATCACATTGTGTTTTGTTGTTCAGTGAGGTGTCCCTCATCCCCAGTCCTTTTTCAGATGAACACACATGGCCCAACAAAATATTTAAGTTTTGACATTTGATTTACTCTTTGAATTAAGCTATGGGAATAGACAAAAGTCTATTATTATTCAATCCAGGACTTTCTTGCCTGATTATGACATTTATTTCATTCACTAGGGCTGCTTCATTTTCAACAATAATCCTTTGTGCACTTCCTGGTTATCTGACAACTGGATGGGAGGTTTTAAGTGTGACACAGTGGCGGTCAAAATCTCCAAAATCTTTGAACATAATTTTTAATATGTTGGTTTTATTTCCATCAAATGGATGAAATTTGTGTATTTGCAAATGACTTGAAAACAATTTATTGAAATTTAGAAAACAGAGAATCTTTTTTGATCTTATAAAAATGGCATCTTTGATAAAATTAAATTGATGGTTTGACGACCAGTCATAAGATTTTGAGTTCATCAAAGATCCCATAAAACCTCCCATTTGTTTTGTGTTATAGGGCTTTTAAGTTGTGAAATATTTTTGGGTACATATCACAAAAAGAATGCTAAAATCTTGCAATAACTTGATCCTATGATTTATTGTCTTTCTCCAACAATCATATATATGAACAAAAAATCATGTAATGCGAGAAAAATGTTTAAAGATCTCTGGAGAAATGATTTCATTGATACTCATACAATTAACAGAACATTATGCACTTATCAGTGTAAGTCCCGAGGGGGGGTATACAGGCAAGGGTGGGGATTTGATAGCAAAAATGTGCCCCTGGGTCGGGAATTTGATCACAGACTCTGTCCAGCGATTGACAATTTCTTCTTGTGGCTTGTATTTTTTAGTGTTATTTGATCGAGAACTGCTTCCCCACCCTGGGGCATTTGAATTTTTTTAAAGTTTTTTTTCAAATCCCCACCACTTGCCTGTATACCCCCCCTCGGGACTTACATTGATAAGTGCATTACATGGGCGCTTCTGCGCTACCATGTAATATTCCCTATATAAGTCCATTTTTTGTTTGAATGACGTCACACTTTATCGCCCCATAAACCCATCCATAAAGCCTGGTTTCCATGTCGCAGGGACACCACCTGGGACACTGTTGCCATGCAGTAAGACTTGAACTCAAATCAACTTTTCGTAAGCATCACGGCGGCAACCTAGTTGCTGCAGTGCTATTGCAGGCTTGTCGCCAACATATGCCATGGAAACCAGGCTTTACTTAAATAAGTAAGCTCAAGTTTTACTCACTACTAGGTTTACTCCTTTGCTATCCTCGGCAGTTTCTATCCTGAGTTCTGAATCTTTTTCGAGTTTCCATTGTTGTCTTTCTTCGGTCTATAATAAGTTAAATATCGATAAACAATGTGAAATTTAACTTCAGTCTCAGATCATTTCCTCGAAATTATTTCGAACTTTTGTGAGTTTGTGAAGTAAGTTACCTGACTGTTTTCTTGATCAGTATCCATGTGGTTTATTTTGTAAGAGAATAAAGGATATAATGGAGTATTATCTACAAAGGAATACTATCATTCAACATGTTTTTTATCACTGAAAGGCGATCTTTTTTCTTCCAGCAGCCATCTTAACTCTCGAAGTTAATAAGACGAGGTTACATATTTTCGAACAATGCGGACAATTTATACCTTAGGGAGGGGAGGATGTTCGAAACCAATAAAAACTAGAAATTAAAAAATATTCTATACTTTTATAATTGTACTGTTAAATACTTTTAAAATAAACTAAAAGAAAAATACTTTAAAACTTATAATGAAATGCATTTTTATTTCGAAGTATTACACTTTGTTTTTTGTGTTTACTGAAATCATAGATACCCCCTCCTCCCCTAAGGGCATTATTGTTACAAACACCTTGGCGGGAAATGTTTGGACGGATGGACGCGCGCGCGCCTGTTCGTCACAAAGGAACCTGGAAGAATCGGAAGAGTTGTTGTTATACTTGTTTGTTGTTAATTGTTTGCTTGATGATGAGGTAAGTCAACTTTAATACATAATTTTAAAGAATTCACTAGTAATTGATCTAGTAGGGATTTTTATAAACGAGTGTCAAAGTCAATGGCAGTATAAATAATGGCAGAATTTTTTAGTATCGATGAGGAAATTTGACTTGTAATAATAGGGAATGCAACTTTTTTCATGTCGTTACTGCAACAAATAAACTGGCAACTGCAATATCGAAGTATTAAGCTTTAATATTAGAGGAATTAAGTTGCATCATGTATTAATGTACCAAACAACACAATGAACTATAACTGTAAAGTCCCAGGGTGGGGGACGTTGGCAAGCCACGGGAACTTAACAGGAAAGGTGCAGGAAAGGTTGCTTCTTGGGTCTGAAATTTGACAATACATGCTCTCCAAGAGAAGGAAAACGTCTCCCAGATGGTGACAATTCGACATTTGTTAGCCTTCTGGGGGGGAAGGGAAATTGACTCTGGTGTCCCCAAAAATATGAAATGCCCATGGGTCTGCCCCACTCACCATAGGACTTACCGTCATTTTACCGTCATGAAGCGCAACCCTCTAGACTTTGAGGTCTGCATTTGTAGATTGCTTTAGGTGGATGTCAATCACTTGATTTTGTCACACATGTAGTTTCTTGTGATCTTCAAATGATTGATCTCCATCTAATGCAATCTACAAATGCAGACATCAAAGTCTAGAAGTTTGAGCTTCATCAGAAACAATAATGGTGATGGTGTAGATGCTTTAAACAAATTATGCCTAAAGAACAGAAACAAGATATGAGGAGGAGAGTCCTGGGAGTGTACCTAAGAAAGTGGTTGTTATATATGGTGGGGAAGGTTTTAGGTGATTTTCAGAAGAGGTTATGGAATTTGGGAGGCTTCTAAAGGAGGGATTACTATTTTTCCTGGGAAATTGAAGAAAGTGTCACAAAGAAATATACAGTTTTTGGCAAATCCCAGAAAGAGGGTTTATGAAAAACATTTTAATGGCAAGAGAGGGGTTGCGACAGTTTATGAATTTGAAGCAAAAATCAACCACCCCTACCCCACCATAAATAATGACTGCTCCCTAAAGTACAACCAAATCTGTCCACCAGGACCTATTATCCTGCCCCTTACATTCTCCAGTCAACCAGGAAATTCACATACATTTACTCACAAAAGCGAGTTGATTTTCCACTTCTTTTGCTGGTAGACAAAAGGTGAACATGCAATTTTTTGTGTGTTGATAGTTGCTTTATGCCCATTTATTTAAACATGTAATATATGATATTTCACTTTGCTGGTAGATTTCAAGACCTCATGCATTTTTTTAGCTTGCTACTTAAAAATTGATTTCAAGCCCTGTGTCAATTTCAGTCAATTCTATAATTTCTTACCCTCCAAGTTCCTGGATCAACTACTTGCAGGGGCAGATCCAGGGGTGGTGAAGGGGGTAACTAGTCACCCTCCTTTTTTGTAGAAAACCCCATAAATAAAAAATTGTCTTCCTCCTTTTTTGTAGAGTCTTGAAAGAAAGTCACCCCCCTTAAATTCTGGATCTGCCCCTGACTTGCTATTTACAGACAAATTAACATTTATTATGTTGTCACTAAGAAATTTATTCACTGTATATTTGTATGCTTCTTTTTCAGACTTCCCAATATATATCATTGATGGAGGCAGTTTTTGTACTCTATCAGTTACTTGAGAAACCATGTATAGAATTAGTTTACACCCTCTCCCTGTTGTGGGATGGTGTCCTAGAAGTTGCAGTTTCCTGTATTCAAAGAATAAAGACTTGTTGGTATTTTCTTTATGAATATACGCACAATATATCCTTCTCCATGGAGTGGCAATTATTATATGGCAAAATTGTCAAAGTAATAACAGCAAACTGGATTTTAGTAGTAATGGGAATTTTATTGATAAACTGGTTTTTCAAAAGACAGAGAATTCTTCAATGTAAAAGTAAGTGCTAAAAAAACTTGAAAGTGGTCAAGGCCTCACAAGTTAGACCCGACTTCAAGAAAAGATTTAAAGCATAATATATTGCAATCATATTGTACAAAACTTCAAAATAAAATTATCATTCTTCCCCTCACTGCCCATAATGAATAAGTGGTCCCTAAGCAATCCTGATATACCCTGGGATAGGAACACCAGGGAAGGGGGATAACTGATCAGGATCAGATGAGGATGCTCATCGTACCTTAAGGGGTGAAAATCTGGTACCTTGACTATCAGAGACTGAGCTGGTACATTGTAGGGTGTTTTATAAGATACCCGATATACGAATATTTGCAGCAGCAACAACAACATAAACTTTTCAAGAATAAGGTTTCTTGAAGATTCAAACTATTAAAACTGCAAATATTATTAAATTTGTTATTAAAAATCTTGTGTTGCCATGCCCACCAGGATAACACTCGGGAACCTTTTAGGGATCATTTTAAAAATTTCTGATGAGCATATCTGTCATGCAATTTATAAGAGTCCTCCTCAGGATAGGAGATTACATTTTTTTGAGCAGGGTTTGGTGAGTGGAATGGCATAATTTATACCTTATACTCAAATTTCGTTTCATTCCAGGAAGACCCTATATCCTAAATAAAAATTGTGATATTGTGTTTTTCTTTGGCTCAAGTTTGTGGTTATAAAAACCCAATTGGCCAGGTGAACAATTTCTGGTTAAAAAAAACATGTTGAAGTGTCCATTTCCACAGCATTGCTGGCAATCTTGTGATGGGTTTGTTGGTAGTCGGCCAATGAAATATGTCTTCTATTTACCTCTGTCCAAATTACATTGTACAACAGAATCATACTTTCAACAAGATGGTGAAATGTTGCAGTGTGTGCCATCCTTCTTAAAAGTTTGTTGGTAGCAATATCCAATTGAGCGGTGAAAATTTATCCAATCAATCAGAGCACATTTAGAGTTTTCGTGATGGGCCCTTTTGTTCAGGATATTTTTCTAACCTAAATCACCAAAAATGTCTTCATAAAAGTTATTGTGAGTGATATCAAGTCAAAATCAATAAAAGAGCAGAACCTCAGCAATTAATCGATTAGTCATGAGAAATCGATTGTATTTAACCTGAATCGTGGGCCAGACGTTTTGTCCAAAAATCCTTTGCACGCTTAGGTTTTCGCTCAGCTGGATTTCATGCAATGTTGCAACGTGTCATCACCTTAACACCCAGTCTGATCACTTTACAGTATGCTGTTGTTATATTCTGTCCACTTATTAACATCTAAATGTTTTTAATTTTTTATTTATCAGATGTCAGTTCATCCACATTTTATAAGAAAAATACACATTCTATTTCTGAGCTTTGTAATATGATCAAGGTTTGTTTCATAATGTTTTGATTTGTTTATTATAAGTTTTCTTTGTATATTTTTCCAACTTCACTAGCCTTTTCAGTACATAACCCGGACATTATTATGTTGTTTAGGAATGTGATAAACCTACTTTTGCCAGAAAGGTGATAACAGTACTGGAAGATGCCAAATTAGACATCAATGCAGTGCAGCCTAATTCCAATTCAAGATTAACCCCTTTCTTGGTAGGTAAATTGTAAAATTGTTTATTATAGTACCATAATTATTTCCAAAGTCCAGTTACTTTTTAACCACTTTTAGTAATTTTCTCCCAATCTACTTGGCTGAAAACTATTTCAATTAAAGGCTAAACCCATTCACTGATGCCATGCTTCTGGACGAGCGTGCGCTATCTTTGTTTTGCTTTTTGATTTTTAATGCGGTAAATAAACTAAAATAAAGTCGTTTTTGTATGGTCTGAATTCTTTTTGAACACAGAGTGGC
Source organism: Entacmaea quadricolor (assembly GCA_024752375.1). Lineage (NCBI taxonomy): Eukaryota > Metazoa > Cnidaria > Anthozoa > Actiniaria > Actiniidae > Entacmaea > Entacmaea quadricolor. The sequence continues at coordinate 12,502 of JANTNT010157748.1, forward strand.
CGTAGCAAACGATTCAAAATTTGTAGTGATACCGTGCATGCGCTCGCGGTTCCACTTATTTTGGATCGTTTTCTGATGCCATTCTATGTTTGATACAGTCCAGACCATAGAAAAACGACTTTTGTTAAATATCTTTTAATGAAATTTTATATTATTAGTGTGCATGTATGAGCGGAAATAAAGAGCTGGTAGAGTACATGCTATTGCATGGTAAGTAGAACAAACACTGATCCTAATTCTTATGCAGGAAAGAATGCACAAACTGAAGTGTTTTGCACACATGAGAATCCAAATTAGGGGTGGGAGAGATTTCCAGGCGATCGACAAAGGAAGAACAACTTGCATTCTTGCCTTTCTGCTACTTGCTTTACATAGGGTTTATGTTACGTTCGATTTAACTTCAACTTTTTCGTTTAGTTTATCAGTGACTTTATACTGTAAATATTTCGAATTAAATGCAAAGCTTAGCTAGTAGTGACTTCTATAATGATCAGTATAATGGTTGCTATCCGAAAATCTAAAATTGGGTTCTTTACCCCGTTTTTCTTCCTTCCCAATTTCCTATTCATTTAAACTTCGTTTTAATACTGCGGCTGACTTAGTATGTCAGATAGATAGGTAGATAGGTACTTTATTAAAATACATCGTAGCGTAAGCTGAATTGCGTATTTACAATTACAAATTTACTAAAAGCTATAATAACAATGAATGGTAGAAGTATAAAATTCTAGAGATTATTAACATTTCTGCCTGAGGCCATAAAACAACTGTTCTTAAATCTATTAGTCTTGCAACGCGGCAAAGTGAAAGTGCGCGCGTGTCTGAAATTGTACTTAGACTTGTGGAGAGGCAGCAACAAATTTCTTAACTTGTGGGTTGGGTCGTTCATTATGTTTTCAAACGTACGCATGCAGATGTTATAGTGATGTTCCGCAACTGTTGGTATGTTCATGAGTTCTAAAGCTTGCTTATATTCAGTACTAGGACAAATGATTCTCATTGCTCTTTTCTGGATGCATTCTAGTTCTTGAGAGAGATAGTGCGTAATGAAAAACTGGGCAGCATAGTCGATGACAGCGCACGCAAGTAATGTAGAAGAGGCATAAATCTTTCAGTGGAACACGGGCTCTTTTAAGCTGAAAAAGAAAATAAAGTCTCTTAGCCGCTCTTTTGATAACTTCTGTGATGTGTGCACACCTCGTTTAGCATCTTCCACTTGCTTGATGCTCTCCTCTCCTATGACTATAGAGGGAAAGTCACTATCCAATGTAAAACCAATGCAGAGTTCCTTGCATTTGTCGATGTTAAACTTGACTCTATTTCTGATTGACCAGTCCACTACTTCATTTGCAATACGTTGCGCTTCGCTTAGGTGTCCTTTCTTAATTACCTCTGATGCAGTTGTGTCGTCTACAAATTTCCAAAATGAAGCATTACTGACTGTTAGATCGTCTATCATGATCAAAAAAACCAAGGGCCAAGTTTGGTCCCTTACGGGACGCCCGGAGGTACTGATAAGGTCATCATGCTTGTTACAATTAAGAAGCGTCATGTTTAAAAGTTTTGAAGTGTTATTTCATTTGTAAAATACCCAGGAGCTAATATCAACTCTCAAACGGCTTGCCAGGATGGTCCACTTCATATTGCCACGTTTGCTTGTGCAAACCAAAACAGCAAAGAATGTTTCGAAGTGATCGCCATTCTTATTCAAGCTGGTAAGTAAAACTTAGGTAAACCTGATGATAAAAGTCTTTATTGTCGCTGTCAATAAGCGGATTTGTTTAATTCAACTTTCTATTGAATAGTTTAAAAAGTTTCATAAAACGTATAAAAACGTTTTAGTAGATTTGCAAGTGCAGGAGTGCTGAGTATTTAAATATATACTTCAACAGAAAAGAGAGATAAGATGTATTTTCATTTATTACAATGACTTTTTTCTGATGACGTTCTTTAGGATGTGATCTCAACTCGAAAAACTGGCTTGGAAATACACCTTTGTGTATAGCTGCCTCTTATGATAGAAAACGCCTTATCCGCTATTTGTTGTTTCAAGGTAATGCTTTGCTAATAATAGACTTGGGGCTTGAATACTTCGATGCAACTTGAAGAAGAAGCTGATGACAACGGGATATCATATAGATGTCCGTGTCGAACATTTCTACAGGGGGTTGCACGCAATTGTTTCAGAGGTCAACATTGCGCGGAACGTTGCGCCCTTTGGAAAATGAATTAATGAGATTTAAAACCTGGGATGCATGAGAATACTTAACAGCCATTTTAAGTTTCTTCTTGCAAACCTCTTTCGTAGAAAAAAAAATTGTTGTTCCCTGTCTTCAAGTCCAGCAAAAAAGGTTTTGCCCTTGCATGGTTTTATGAAAAAATGTATCTCGCCGTAATAATAACGTGGCATCATGAAGAAGAACTACATTATTTTTAATGGATTCCTTATGTTTTACGATAAAAGGTGCCGATCCTAGCATTTGCAATAATGATGGAGTTTATCCCATTGACTTCGCTACAAACGCAGGTAAGTTATAGCGTTATCAGAAGTTAATATTTCAAATGTTTTTAGTCATTTAGAATTTTCACTCTTCTTAATCGTAGGAAATACACACCTTGCCAGTCTGCTGGCTATTAATGTACCAAATCCTCATGTATGGGAATTCATAGAGCCGCACACCCCACCACGAATCAAACTTGGCCTTCAAACTCCTAGTAAACAACACTTAGCTGAATCATCCTTTAATCTAAACAGCAAAAGGTTGAAACTGTTCAGAACACCACGACCTATTCATACACCTCGCAGATGAAGAAAGAGGCACCAACTATTTCCAAGCTAAGTCATCATTTGGGTTTATCCATTTTACTTGTATAATAATGATTGACGTTTGGGGTGTTGACCATTTATGTCATAAAACAAATCTCTCGAACTTCCAGATTTTTCATATTTTCGCATTTTGATTTATTTATTAGATTGATATTTAGGGTGTTGACGATTCGTGAATAAAACAATTCTTTTTAACTTCTTCATTTTCATCTACAAATTTTTGTTTATTTCATGCTACTTTCGTCTGCTCACATAATCAGATGGAATCTCTGTGTTGTATGCTTCTAGATTTCTCTTGTCTACATTAAAAAAAAAAAAAAAAAACAAACAACAAATTTTAAAGCAATAAAATTATTGGAAAAGCTGTCAATGATGCAATAACTAGGGAGTTGAATAATAGATTCAAGCTTTTTTAGAAGATTTCTATCTCTTTATGTTTTCAGTTAATATCCATTAATTTTGTTATCTACTCTATCTACAAATACGTTTGTGATTGCATTTCCTGAATTTAGACTATTCAAGAAAGTGTTTTTCAGTCTCAACAATTCATTCCAAACATTCCCTATTTCTTCAATAACTTTTACCCCCTGTTTCATTGGTTGGTTTTGTGAGTTTTGACAACAAAGCCATTTTATTGGCCCAGACTTCGTGCTGCTGTTCGCAAACTACTTTTAAGACAAGACGTTCAGTAGGATCATGATCACTTTAAATAAGTTTATCACAAGTTGCTGAAGGCTGTGAAATTGATACTTATGTCAGAGACTTTTTATGTTTGGAATTTTAAGCAAAAGTCCCAAGTCGATATTAAAAAGGGATAATGCAAACAGGTTTTCGTTTATATTCCTTTGATATCATGAGATTACAACTTCTATATGATCTTTTTAATGACATTCACTTTACTGTTATGAGATGCAGTTCTTTTGTTTACAAAGTATTAGAGCTCAATGTGTCGGTTTTGACATGCTGACCACACCATAAGGGGGTTAAAGTCTTGTGCCCTTTTCTGGTTGCTATTTGAATTTGCCTCTCTAGGTGTTCTCTTGACTAGCCAAGTCGTCTCTAAAGTCACTTGAGCTCGTAGATTCATGTTCTGACGCTAGGTCACTCGAATTCAAATATAAAGATACAAGTCAGTACTGAAAAGTAGCCTTATAAAGGCATTCATTCGATAGAACCGTCTTTCCTTCCTGCCATGGTTGGTTGGATACCTAGTATGGAGGCAAAGACAATACTTCTGCTGTCAAATGGTAATATCAGCATACAATCTGAGACAACTGGAACTTCCTTGGTCCAGTGAACCTTTGCATAATACAACGGCGGTCAACCACTAACCCTTAAACTCAAGTAATATCCTTCATTCATACCGTGAGAACCGTGATAGGAGCCATGGAGTTAAGAAGCCGCATCTTGGTATTAGTTGCTGTGATATTCACTTCATTTTGGGATGGTAAGTAAAGTGAATAGCATTAGTGTCAGCAGGATATGTGATTTAGATTACACGAATAATTTACCATGGATTTGCGTGAGTAATAAAGTTGCTTAAACAACTTTGAAAGTAAAAATTTAGAGTACAACTAAATTATGTGTATCCTCAAGATAATTTATTGTCTTGCTAGCTTGTTTGGTAAAATGTGCCTTCATTTCATCACAGTTTTAAAGAAAATTAACAATCAAAGGAAAACTAGAGAGTAATCTAGTTTGAGCTGCGTCGGTGTATAATGCATACAAACGATGGATAGGTTGTAGGTAATTTAGAACGCCGTGAATAAAAAAACGAGTATACTTAACTGACGTTTCGGTTAGTCTTTCGACGGAGCAAAACACAAAGGATTAACGTCCAAAACGTCAGTTAAGCATACTCGTTTTTTTGTTGACAGTGTTCCAAATTACCTATAACCTAATAATCGTATCCATTAATCAAATTATTTCCAACCAAATATGTGTGATATTAGATGAATTTCTAAACTTAATAGAATTGGTGTGTTAAAAATTAACTGAGAAATGTTTAAGCTATTACAGAGAAGTGTTTGATGTGTATTTTGCCAAACTTTACCTAAGCCATGAAAACCAAGCATGAACTTCATTGTAAATATGCATTTAATTTCCCTCGGTTCATTATACCGAACAACTTTGTTCTTTGAACAACTCGGTTCATTATACCGAACACTGAAAGGTCATTTATAGCCTTTAGTTTTGCAATAATCAAGTTGGTATGATTGAAGCATAGATTATTTTAGTTGTTGATGATCGTATATGCCACAAGTCAAGTGTTGATATATGTATATGCACGTCTGAACCTCTGCTCTTGTGTACAGAGTAACACATTCTTTGACACACTTCGTTTGCTAATAATATTTTTATGCTCTTGCTAACGATATGATATTGAATTGCTTTTTCTGTCATTCTTTTTCAGATGCTAGATCTCAAATTAATGGTAAGTAGCTATCATGCAGTGCTAAGTTGCCGCTGTAGTCCTTTAAGAATTGTCGAGTTTTCATATTGGGAAGTGTTAAACACACGAATAACATAAAGTACTAAAATATTTGTCAAGCCGACCGTCACAGATACCTTTTTTTGGTAGTCAATATTGACAACAATCAATTAGAATACGCCATAAAGTCCTGGCGCCATGAGAAAAAATTTTCTGGCTGTGCATCTTGCTAAGGGTTTTTATTTGTTTTCATGATACATTAGCAATATTAACCACACTAGAATCTTGATTTGAATCTTGACAATCCTAAATTCTTTTCTTTTGGGCTTGTCTACCACAGTATTGATAAAGCTTAAACGCCAAGTCTTAAAAAATGCTTCTATTATTTCTCGAAAACCACAAGATTTCAGTAAATAAAGAATATGTTAAAATTGAGGTATACCTTGTCTAAATTATCACATAAGAACTGAATACCTAGGAAGTAGGGTTTGGCGGTAGATTTTGATGATAAATGATGTGGTATTAAACTCTCTTGCTCCCTTTTCTAGAATAATTTCTTGTCTTTATATGCTTATGTATCATAAGGAAATTAGATGCTAATGAAATGACAAATAATCAATCACGAAAATATATCCGACCTAAAAAAACTAATATAATTGTGTGAAACTTGTATTAATTTAATTGCTTTGCTGTTCACATTATAATCGCAAATGACAGGTTTTTCATTGATTGGATGAAACTGTGAAGAAATTTTAGATGTGGAACACCCGTGCTTCTAAAAGAAAATTTAAAAAGTTAATTATAACAGTTCTTTGACTTAAAACTTTGGTTCCCACGTTTCGTTTACTCCATCCAGAAAAACAAAAAGACTGCGTGTTATCGATAGGCCCTTAGGCAGAATTTGCCCTAAAACTATAGACTTATGTGGCTTGTTTTGTATTTCTTTTTATGTGTGGTTTAGCGTGATAAATCGACTGAGACCATGCCATTATTGATTTGTAAATCTATTTTAATTATGCTTATTATGATTTACGTTACTGAATTACGATTGATACCTAAAGCAATGGATTTTGTATTACAGTGGCTGAACAATGCGTGTCTTGAGGGCTTATATGTGTATTCAGGCCCGTAGCAACAGGTTAAATATTGGGGGGGGGGGGCAATGAGATTTTTAGGAGGATCGATTCTTAATAGGTCTGTAAATACAGATAGAAATTTATTGGGGGTGGGTGCCCGAGCCTTCTGGCCCCTCCCCCTGATACGGGCCTGGTATTTTTACTTAGATATTCTTTGGAGAAAAATCATATAGATTAAATTGATTAAATGAAATTTGTGTCTTCGTTAGGTCGTTGGCTATATGTGCACAAATTTCAGCTAATTTGGGTAAATTAAATATATGGATATTCGCGGTAGCTAATATCCACTCATTTGGAAATGTCTAATAAAGATACACGAAGTTTTTCAGTTCATTTAATCAAGGATCTTTTCAAGAAAGGCTATTATTAAAAGTCCACATATTTAACCTTTATGAAAACCACATCAACCAAACTTGGGTTGCCTGTGCTGTGGGCGATAGTTTGTAGAGGGTCTTTGTAGATATTAACTTTGGATTGCTACGAATGCCGATATCGCAGAACGAAACGAGAAGTCATATTAAAAACAATCATATTATTCCTTTCATTCCTTTATGCAATCGGCTTCAGATAAGCCAATGAAAATTCCATCAGTAGTTTCATGGACCGTACCAAATCCATGATGGTTTCGTATTGTCAGTAGTTATTCGCGTTTTTAAATATCAGTTTCAACGCAAATGCAATCGACCGCACTGCAAAAACAAATTCTTCACTGTAGATCTAATTAAAAAAGGAACGTAATGTTACCTTTGTAAACAGATACTTCAAAACATCAAAGTTGCCCTGTAGTTATTATGCGCAGGTTAAATTGCGAGATTGCCCCTTGTATAAGCTGTTATACATACCTGCACGTATTTTTTTACATATAATACATAAGATAACATAATTTTTTTCTCATTACCTCGTTAGGTGAATGCGGTGGTACGCAATTAGGTCGCAGTGGTACTCTGAACTCCCCTCACTTTCCTGCGCATTATTCAGTCAATCAAGTATGTGTGTGGGTTTTAATTACTCAAGGAAATGGAGTCAACGTCAGACTTACATTTGATTACTTCGACTTGGAACCTAGTTCAGTTTGCAAATATGATTATGTGTTGATAAGAGATGGGTCTTTATCTAGCAGTGCTATGATCGGTAAATTCTGTGGTGCTAGTAAACCTGCCACAATAACATCCTCCGGAAGTTCGCTGTGGGTAGAGTTCCGTTCAGACTCAAGTGAAACAAAACAAGGGTTTCTCGCTCGGTGGGAAGCGGAAGGTTCCTTTGTTCCAAGAACACTATTTCCAGATACGCCTGCCATCGGAACTGAGGTGCGTCCTACCAAAGGTATGTTAAATGGCGCAAAAGATGACGTAGGGGTGCGCTTGTTACGTTCTATGGTATTCACTAGGTTGCTTTCCCATATTAGCCATTTCGAAGTTGCGGAAGGGACTGGGACCAAATGCAAAAATTTAATGAATTACAAAATAAACCATATAACAAGAAAGATGACATTAAAATTAGTAAGTTTACCGAGTTTGAGCATGTTTGGGTAAAACTAACAGAATAGCAG
>JANTNT010157749.1:0-10298 GCA_024752375.1 Entacmaea quadricolor
CAAATTAATGATTATGGTTAATTTGAGGCGATTTGACAATCAAGGATAATCGTTAATTTGAGGAAGAGATCATGTTGAAATAAACGGCAACATTGTTGCGCTCGGTGTGGACACAACAAGTGTTTCTGACGTTTCTCAGAAACTTGTGTGTCCTGGGCACAAAACTTGTGTCCTCTACGCCACAATGTTACGCCCTGGCAAAATGGGTCAACAATTGACATTGCTGCAACAATGTGTCCTGGTTTTGCCAGGACGTAAGATTGAAATCAGCCAAAGCAGTTCATGCGTGGCTCTCTGCGTTCGATTTCGTTCGTCTTACTGTATCCAAGACACCACAGACTGTCCCTCATGGTCTCTTGCTGTAGCCTATGTTGTACGTTGCCAAACTCACTCAGTTCTCCTTTCCTACTAACAAAAAAATCATCATCATCAGAACTATTGGTCCGAGTCCCACACGTCAAAACTTTTAAGGCCTGGTCGCATAGCATTGCGCCATTATCAAATCGGTCAGCGGAGGTCACCGCTACTTTTCATGTTTTCATTTGTTTCCACTGGTTCTATTCCATCCATGTCTTTGATATTTCTTTTTAAAATCAAATTTTGATTTTTGTATCACACCTTACTTTAAAGTATCTCTCACAACCAGTTAAAGAGAATGTGGTTTCAGACCTTGAAAACGCGGCAAACCGTAAAAAAGTTCACGTCTGCTAATAGTCTTGGCCAAGTAGTCGCTATTGAATACTCCGACAAGAAAGTTGACGTCCACATGTTAAAGGTAAAATTATATTATTGGCACAGGGATTACAATTTTTTCTTACCCACAGGAGTCATTTTGAAGCGCTCTTCAGAAATCTTGGGGTCAAGGGGTATTTTTTATCGCACTGGGATTCTAACAGTGTAAAACCCTGTAGCTTTGTAGCGTTTCAATTCGAGGCTCTGTGCGAATCACATATATTTGCTGTATTTTTTTGTACTTTGACGTCACACATCGTCCAACAATTCTGATGTGTTTTTGCCAGAGTTCATTTGGCACTAGGTCTAATAATGTTGAACTTTTCATGTGCCGAATGCATTACAAACAATAGATGATTAGGCAGCTTCCTTTGATCTAATTAGGTTTGGCACATGAAAAGTTCGATGTTTCAACTGGGCCTTATATGACTTGTAAACACCATGTGTAGAGGTGATTCAGTGATTAAAGCAAGTTTAATCATATTTATTTTACAAATATAGAGTGGTTTTTATAAACCCGTGAAATACACTTTAGCGTATTAAGCATTATTACACTCAAATTCTTTTGTTTTCTATTGTATTTATTTGACTATTACACTTTAATTAGTACACTTTGTTTCATGGGTTAATGAAAACCACTCTATTTGAAAAAATAAAACAATTATTAGATTCAGCTATATATGAAAAGATATTATGCAGACCTCAGTGGCTGTTATCTACCTCAGCCTCCAGCTACATCCGTCTGCATAATTCTTTATGTCATATTCAGTCTCATCCAATAATTTCTTGTTATGGCATGGGTGGCGTATGCTTCTAAAGCGTCGTCTCTCACCGCTGTGAGTCCAAAGGATCGGGTCACTGGTTCGAGCTCTGCGGACGTACGCCACATGTGAGTTGAGTTTGTTTGATGTGTTGTTCTCTCCCTTGCCACAAGGGTTTTTCTCCGGGTTCTCTGGTTTTCCTCCCTCCATAAAAATCAACATGTGAGTTTGAGAGTTGTGTGTAGAGAATATTGAATGTAGTAAGGAATGTGTGTGGAGAGTACACGGCCCTACAAGCTGCTAGATGTAAACAATCTACTGTGTATAAATAAAAAGATTATTATTATTATTAAAAGATGACAAAAACAAATAAAGAAATCATCCATATAATATGTTCTTCTAAATAATTACCTTAATTTCAGAGAGAAACTTCACCACTGTCTTTGGAGGAGAATACCTCTGTAGCTTTTATCAACCTTGAAGATGGTGGCACGTATCTTGTTAGTGTGTGCATGTGTGGTAAAGGAAGGTCTGTATTGGAGTTCAGGGTGTGGGAAGTGACAAACACTCTTGGGTTTACAGCCAAGGAAGTTAGTGTTCAAGATACACAGAGACTAAATATGAATGAAAGCAAATTCAAGTGAGTAGATTAGTGCAGTGAACAAATGGTCAACACTGAGTGTGTGTGTTCACTGATCATGAGCTATGGATGCATGAAGGATGCCACTTTTATAAGCAAGAGAGTCGTACAAGAGTGGAATAAGGTGGAGCCACGTGCAACTTTAGCATGCAACTTTGAGTGCTTAGCATCCAACCATGTGCATCATCTATAGCTCAATAGAATCACAGCCAAAGTGTTGACCACATCTTTTACAACAGGAAAGCAAGTAAAGGGTGGCATAACAGAGTGAGAATACTTGCCTCTCACCAAGGTGACCTGGGTGCTAGTCCTGCCAGGCTTGGTGTTGTACATGAGCAGAGTTTGTTCGTTCTCTCCCTTGCTTTGAGGTTTTTCTCCAGGTTCTCTGGTTTTCTAAATTTCAAATCAATCTTGGAGATAATCTTGAAAACATAGATGCTTTATTGCAAGAACATGACATGTTTTTATAGCATAAAAACCCACTTCAGTGACATCCATAGTATATGTCAAGACAATCTTGTCTAAGCCCTACCTCATTACTGCTTTGAAGGGTCAGCTTTCTTTGTTCAAAGTGTCAAAAAATGTCAGATCAAGTCTTGGTTTGCTGGAAATAGTAATAGTGCAGTTGTAAAGGCCAATTTACATAGTACATTTTTGACTGTTGTATGCAATCTGCTGACACCATGATTGTCATCCTTTTGTTGTACACAACAGTCGTAAGCAAGTTTTAGGGTGTTGTGAGCATGCATCGGCAGATTCCATTTGACAGTTGTAGGGAAAAGTATAAATTGTGTCAATATATTCCAGAGCAATTGTCAACATACCTGATCCATCTGGTACACAACATCTAATGAAAATGGATACAATAATGGACTACCTAGCGCTGTCTGTTGGACCTACCTTGGTAATCATGTGGAAATGTAAAAAGGTCAGGTAATATATACAATATGAGCAGCCTATCTGTATGGGTATGCAGCTCTCCACTGTAAAGACCATACAGATTGGCTGCTCACATTGTATATTACTTATCAAATGTCTGGCTTAGTTATTTCATGTTCTGACTACTAAAATTTTCAAGATACAAGTAAATTTGGCTGAGAAAATCCAGGTTAAATTGTATGCAAATCAGGATGATTTCTCTTGCTGATTTAATGCTTATAGTTTTTGTTTCCTCATTAATTATTCATGTTTTGATAATTAATTATTACAGTGTGATCCAAAGAACCATGGGCACCAAGAAACATTCTACATTGTTCTTTGACCGATTGGAAATGCACCCCCCTTACCCTGGGGTTAAGCAACCATTTCTGATTGGTGAAAGTACATTCCTAAAATATTTCTTGCTGCCCATGGTTCTCCAGCTGGTTTAACTGTTATTACTGGTAGAAACTGCAGAAATATACTTTTAAAAAGTTTCCCTTAATTCTAATATTTCCTCTCAACTCCTTACCATTCGAAGGCTCATTTTTTTATAAATATTCCAGGCAGATAATTCTTCCATAAGTCTAGAGTTGGTAACAGCAATAAGGACAACCATTGTAGTACAAGACATTGGAATGATGTTTACAGATGAAGATACCAAAAATAGTAAGTCAAGAGTTTAAAAGGTTATTTTACTTTGTAAACTAAGTGGCTTCACAGCTACATAGAACTATAAATATGATAGGTAAATTGCAGTGCTAAGAAAAGAAACCTAACAAGACATTCTGAGATCCTAATGTCTAGTGCTCTTAGAAAAATCGGTAAAGAACATCACCAAACCTTGATGGGATGAATGAAAAAGAATATTTTAAAATTATGATTTCATTGTACAGCACGAAGAGTGCTACACATACCCTTGCCAGTCTGACCAAGATTTGCAACACTTTTAACAGAGACAAACCCATCAAAGCAGACATGAGGAAGGACATAGACAAGATCATCAATCATGACATCAAAAACTGTCCTGCCTGCCCACATAGCTTAAAGTGGTGACTTGAATGTTTCAAGTAATGAAAAACTTTCTTAAAAGTGTCAAAAAAGTGCCAAAAACATGCCAAAAATCTAAACTGAATGCATTTATTGTAATGTTTCTATCATAATTCTATGCATACCCAAATTTATGGTGTTCAACTTACCCATAGAGAAAATAATGCCCTGGGATCCCTGCAGTTACCTCATACATTACATTAACTGGCTGCGTTGCCAGCATGGTCAGTCCTTGTGGTGTACAGATAACACGTCGGACTGGTAAACCAAAGATGTGGGGTTTGATTTCCACCAAGTGCTTAAAGTTATTTTTCTCTTTATTCATTCTTTCTATATATATATATACACTGAACGCATTTACTTATCATTTCTGTCAAAAGTCTTAGTCTACTGGCCACAGTAGTCAGCTTCATGCTACAAAAATAACAGAAGAAAAGATAAAAAGCAAACATGAGGAACTTTTTTTTAATTCTCTAAGGTCTTCCATCCCTTGTGATTGGAGAGTCAGGTGGAGTGCAGATATTTACTTCTGTTAAATCTGGACATCCAGGTGAGTTTAGTACTCATTGAATCAGTATTGATAGATGTTGCAATGTTATTAGATTTATATTTTTTAACTTGTAGATCCATTCTCCTTCTTGACAGATGGCAAAGAAACAATTTTCAATTCTACTTTCTTCCGATTTCCTTCTGGAGACCTAAACAATAGTGTTCAAGGTATACTTAAGATTACCAGTATTTTAAAGGCAAGAAAACATATTAGTACTAAATTAATGTGGACTGACAAAGGAAAAGCATTTCACAGACGATTAAATAATATAATAATTTCCCCCCTGAATTATTAAGTGGGTCATTGCATCCATTTAGTTTCTGCACCCCAAGGATTGATACCAAGGTATATTTGTCCAGATCTAATGCAGGCTAAGGGTTGAGGGTGTGGATTTTTTCTTCTGACCCATCCCCCCTAAGATTTCCACTCAACTCTTTATCCCCTGGACAATGCTCAATTTTGGAAAGACCTCCAGAATTTTTGTATTTCTATTGTTTATTTTGACCTTACCCCCCCCCCAAGAATTTCCATTTTCTTCTCCCTGACCCCCAGGATTTCCAATAGGTTTTTAACCTTATACCCCCAAGATTTCCATTTAATTTCAATCCTTAATTCCCAGGATTTACAGTACTGAGGTCCTCAACCACAGGGGTACAAAAATGAAATGCAGTGGCCCAATAAACCTGTTTGTTCTATGCTTGATGTTTATAGGTAATAAAGCTACACATCAAAGTGAAGTACCAGTATTTGAGACAAAATTCAAAATTTAGTCACTTTTGTAGAGCTCAATCACCTAACTACCAGGCCAGTATTGCAAGCTATTTTAGAAAAGCCTGACTGAAGCCATCGTTTATTTTTGAAGAGGTAACACTGATTTGAGCCACCGTTATCCAAGTTTTGGTGCAAAAGGCATTCAGATTGACTAAGGATAAGTCTATCAATCTGCTGAATGAAAAGACGGTCTGGAAGTGTGGTCAGGAAAAAACTACCGTGAGACACCTTAATGTATTTTTTGTTTCAGACATTCAACGTAGTTCATTAAGCTCTAGTATGTTATGTGATAACACTGGGTGTATGTGGTACCTAACCTCATCAAAACTTATTCAAATTCACTTGCCAAGCAGTAAAAATGGCCATGGGGTGTATGCTGTGCAAGCTAAAAGTAAAAGTGTTCCTGAAGGTAAAGTATTAAAACTTCTATTGAAAAACTACTGCAAAATACATTGTCAATTAGATTTATTTCACTCCCAGGGGAGGGGACTTTGATTGGAAAAGGACGAGGGGTGCTCATTGTACCTTTTAGGGCCCAAAATCAGCAAACTAGTACCTTTTAGGGCGCCACAAATTTTATTGGACTACCAGAGACTTGGCTGGTACCTTTTAGAGTGTTTTTTAGCTAATTATACAGCTACTAATTAATCCCATATAGGTAACTATCCAATTATTTTATTAATTGGACAGGTCTTGTTGATATGGGATTAATTTAGTAGCTATATAATTAATAGCTAACAGGACTCCATGCTTTCCGACTAAGAAATAATTAGACTCAAAAAATTCCTCTGACTGCCAAATTGGACTCGGCCTACAGCCTCGTCCAATTTTGGCAGTCCTCAGAATTTTCCTTGTCCAATTATTTCTTAATTGGACAGCATGGAGTCCTATTACATATACAAATTATTTAGACAATGCCCTTATAAACTTTTCAATAAGAAAGTGTTTGAAGATTGTCTTAAAACTGCAAAAAATAAATAATAATTAAAAAAAAAAAAATATATATATATATAATATTTGAATGATAAAAACCAAGACAAGCAACTATATATATATATATATTTATTAAAGTGGCAGTTACCAGTTGCCTGTCTTGGTTTTTATTATTCAACTATTTTTTATATATATATATTTATTTAGCTGGTACTTTTTATTAGAGGTAATAATCTTGTGTTGCCACAGTCAACACAGATGATCTTGATGAAATATGCAGTAATTGTATTTGAATGCAAGTGCTACCTTTTCTTAGAATAGACTTTTTGCATGATGGCATCATTTTACCACCAAGACCAGGATGCTTTGCATTTTTTCTCTGTTATCCAGATTTTTATTCCCTTATGGGAATAGTAAGACAGTTGGTACTAATAATAACAAAAGAAAGTGAGTAAAAATTCCTGGTCTTGGTAATTAAATGACACCATAATGCAAAAGGCCTATTGTTCATGATCACTAAAACAAACTCTGAAATTGGCAGACTATCAAAATTATGCAGAGCTGAGAATACTCTCTCTTTTTTCAAGCCTTGAGCCATAACATTGTTATATTATATAAAAAATTCAACCAAAAAATATTAAAAATGGGTATCAAAAAGATTAGGGAGCCAACATGATGCTCTGATAACACTTAAGTCCACATGTACATGCACAGAAATAGCTAAATACAGAAAGGCCTACTGGGTTTTGGACTTGGCCTACTACCATGGGGTACTTGATCCCTCATTTTTTAATATCCCTCTCTCCCCAGAAAAATCCTTGCAGATTCAAAATTGTAGCCCAACTAATATTGAGCTCTTTTTTAACCAATGCAGGTTGGTTGGCAACAGTACCAAAGAACCAAACTATTAACCTTTACAAACTAGATGATGTCATTAAGATGTCTGATGCAGGACTGATAGTACAACCATGGCATGTTATCTTTTCTACATGTCAATTAAACTGTCTGTCATTTATAGACATTAATTCTCTAGCAGCAGGTTCACCTTCCAATCGCTCACTTTCTCTATGGGTTGGGTTGGATTGCCTTGGACAAAAAAAGAGTTAGCTGAGGAAGTTATTTTGTAGTGGAAATATATGCAGTCAACAGGGTGTTAAAATCACTTTCTTTGAAAATGATTCCAGGTTTTTCAGAGAAGGTACATTAGAAACCAGAATGAAAGGTCTATCTGGCTTTAGACCAAGCATTCAAGGATTGTTGAACAAAGCTCCAGCTCCCAATTCAGGTTTTAAAAGTCAGATTTCTCATTTCTGCATCACTCACAATGACTTTGATAAAGTTTTCTTTAGTGATTTGGGTTAAATAAGAGCCTGAACAAGAGGGCCGGCCATGAAAATTCTAAATGTGCTCTAAATGGTTAGAAAAAAATCACTGCCTAGCCTAAGCAGACTCAAATACCAGTATTCCTTTATTTAAGACTTCTTGCATTCTACAAGAAACAGGCCACTTTGCATTGTTTAAGGGAATGGTCTTTTTAACTAGTTGATAAGGAAAAATTCAAAAGGAAGTGAAAATGTCCTAGATAACTTTCAGCTTTAGAAATTATTGTAAATTTACTTATTCACAAGAATACTTTAGTAAGTAGAAATTACAAGGAAGAATTGCAAATAAAGACACAAACATTATTATTGATTCCAGAAGATATTAGACAAGCAAAGTAAATAACTATTTAAAACTGTCTCAAATCTTGTTTTAATGGGTGATTTTTTGCTATTTAGAGTGAAATTACAAGTGTTCTTTCATAATGTAGTTTGACTACCTTGACACTTCAATAACCATACTTTAATAATTATTCCATATACTCCAGTACACCTCTAAAAACTCCTATAATTTATACTGGTTTCTAGGAAAGGTCATAATTTATTCATCTATACATGTATATACACTGTCATATCTAACAAAAATATATCTCTGCAAAATTAATCCACTGAATATCTGCATGAAGTCAGTGGTTTGTGTCTTGCATCATTAAATTCTTACAACTTGACTCATTTTTTTTCACAACTGTATAGGTCTTCAGATGGCTGAATGTTGCTAGCAGCTAAATGTAATGTCTTGATATAATCTGGAATACCTGCAAAACAACATACTTTTTTAATAGGCTCTTTGCAGGACTTGGTCACCTGTGTAGTTACCCCATAGCCATGGGGTTTTGGAGGGCAAGCAATGTTTTTTTCGCTCGAATTTCCGGTCTTTGGAGAGAAGGCTACAACACTCTTCAAAGTCATTTTTATGACACTTCTAAATCAATATATTTGTGTTATATCTTTGTTTTGGTAACACAAATTGGGAAATTCAACGTTTTTACAACTTTTTCTTCAAATCTAAAGATGTTTTTTGAAGAATATTTTCATAGCTTTGTGTCTTTGCATTGGCGAGGTAAGCAAATGATAGTTTTTGTTTTTTCTTGATTTTTCTCTTTCTACACTTTTAAAATCCTTGATAAAGCTGCTCTGAAGACTGGAACTTTGAGTGGAAAAAACATCGCTTGCCCTCTAAAACCCTGTTGCTAAGGGGTAACTATGCACGCGACCAAGTGCTGCAAAGAGCCTATTGTCTGGCATTTTTCACACTTACAGACCAGAGTGGTTTTACTAAGACATTCCAGCTGTCCGAAAAAGAAAGCGCGCAAAGGATTGTTGTTGAAAATGAAGCGGCCCTCACCTCAGGCTTAAATTTCCAAGCAGTGAATAAAATAAATGCCATAATCAGGTAAGAAAGTCGTGGATGGAATAATAGACTGTTGTCGATTCCCATAGCGGAATTCGAAGAGAAACTAAAATATTTTGCCAGGACCGCGTGTGTTTTTGTGAAAAAGAACTGGGATGAGGGCCGCGTCGCTGAACATCAAAATGCGCTGTGATTGGTTAGTTCGTGCGTGCACCGGACAGCTGGTTGAAACAGAAACTACAGTAGTTACAGTGTAATAGTTAAATAAAACCAAGAAAACAAAGGAACTTGAATGTAGTTAGTGTCTATTACCAAGTGCTCTATTTCATGTGTTTTCAATAAACCTAGTCTAATAGATATTACAAAAGAAAACTAGTGATTAATCTAGTTTGAGCTACTTCAGTGTATAATGCACAGAATTGATGGATATGTCAAAGCAATTAGAAACACCATGAATAAAAGTGATTATACTCAACTGACATTTCAGACCTTAGTCCTTCATTGGAGTAAAAGAGGAATTATCTACAACCTATCCATTGGTTCTAATTAAAAATCAGACCTCAAGGAAGAATGGACTACAAGTCAATAGCTCACGAGGCCATTGGCTGAATGGGCTATTTTAATTGTAGTTCATTAGGCCAAGAGTTCTAATTGTTTTAGCATAAACCTACTAATCAGTAAAATAAACAATTTTAGAGGAGTTAAAAGTCATTTTTTTCTCACAAACTGAAACTTTTCACAACTAGCAGGCTAATTAACAATTAGATTTTGAGGACGAATGGACTACAAGTCAATAGCCCATGAGCGTGTAGGCTGAATGGGCTATTTGAATTGTGGTCCCTGAGGCCGAGAGGTCTAATTGTTTTAGTATAAACCTACTAATCGGTCAAATAGATGATATAAACAATTTTGAATGAGTTAAGATTATTTATTTTCCTCGAAAACTGGCAATTTTTGCTACTAGTAGGCTATCACAAATTAGTCCTCTAGTAGAGAAGCCAATCAGAATGGAGGATTGGTGGTAGATTGTTAATAAGTTTATACTGACAAAAATTAGCCCTCTAGTAGAGTAGCCAATCAGAATGCAGGATTGGTTTTCTTTTACAGGTTTATTACAATCACTCTATTTTATATGTTAGTAATTTAAGACAAAAAACAACACTTTTGATTTTCAAAACAGACATGTTTCGGCAGAAACAACTGCCATCTTCAG
>JANTNT010157860.1:0-10296 GCA_024752375.1 Entacmaea quadricolor
GTCTACTAGCGCCGGTGCAACTACAGGTACCGGTGCCTGTGCGCCTGCCGGGGCTGGTGCTAGTGGCTGTGGTGGTGATGCCGCCGCCAACTGTGCTGGAACTGGTGCCGGAACTGGTGCCGGTGCTGGTGCTTAGGTCCCGGAGCGGTGCTGGTGCTGCTGGTGCCGGTACAGCTGCCTCGTTCAATGCGGTCAAAACATGAGGGATAATTTGACGTGGTCTTTGGGCCATAAGCAAGCTAACGACGACGTGCAGTGACAAAAAATCGAAATCCTTTACAAACGTGTTTAGCCAGAACTGCTAATTAGGCTGAATGAGTGTTTTACGGGTTCTTATATGACCCTTATGTCCTGTGGCGCTCTTAAGAGGAATTCACGTGATGCATGGAAGTGTTTCGGCGTGGTTTCATTAATGAGAATAGTGTGTCTTTTTGTGTTATTGATTTCCTCGGTGATCATGGTATTACTCAGCCTCGGCAGGTTTAGTAAAAAGTAAACACTAAAATTAACCTCCCTCGGCTTCGGGGAAATTTAATCACTAATATCCTTCAGAGCCATGGTGATACTTATAATTAACCGCTATTCTGTGAGCTCAGTTATTTGAGTAAAGACTTCTGTGCTCCAGATATGGGGTCAAAGGACCCAAAAAGTGGAGTTATCCCAAATCAGTACTGAAAATAATTAAGCCCACTCACTTCGTCGGCTAGTGCTAGAGATTACAGCTTCAAATCTGCGGATGAACTAACACTTGGCGACCATAAAATAACTAGAAAGAAGGTGCTTAATTTGCTTTAAGGTAACTGGCTACTATTGGCCAAAGTCTTTAAGAAACTTTTAAACAGCAATATATAGTAGTCAGTCAACTTAAGATCTTCATAAGATTAGACAGTGAACCCGACGACCACACAGGCCTGTTCACAGGGGCGATTTTTGCTGCGATTTCGGGGGGGGGTGCAATTTTACTGCGATGAAAAATCGCAGCAAGCACGCAGTGAAATTCGAACATGTTCAAAAACCCTGCGACATCGTAATTTGCAGTTGAAACGACAGTTGTTCACACGCGCGATTTAGCATCGCAGTGAAATCGCCGCAAAGGCGCAGCGATAATCTCATTTCAAAAAAGAGCAGGAAAAATCGCGCAGCCATTAAAATGTCGGTCCCGTTTTAAAGATTAAGCCGCGGATTTAAAAAAAAGATGTACACAAAACTTACCATAGTACATAAAGTGCATCTTGACAAAACCTGGTCTGTTGTCTTGCTGGCCACACTCTGGAGGGCTATAGATGTTGCCAAAGATAAACTTGAGCATTCCCATAAGGAACCCAGTCAAAAGACCAGACAGAGCTCCAGCCTCGCTCAGGCGTGGCCACAGGATTCCCAACCCAAAAACCATGGTGATTGGTGGGGCAAGATAAGACTGGATCGTCTGGATGTACACGAACAACTGGCTACCATGAGCACCTATGGTGGATAAGGCGATTATTATTACTATTACCACTAATGTAAACATTTAATATTTTTCACCTTTTTTCATCTCAAAGAAAAAAGAAGTGCATCCATTTTTTGGCCTTTTTTTCCTTAGATTTTAGGTATATGTTGGTCAATTATATTTTTTACACGTTTTACGCAAATGCTGCATTGAGTCTGTGTATGTTGCTTGCAATAACAGTGCTTGTCTTTTCTCACATCTATTTCATAAATGCTGCAATAAGTCTGTGTGTGTGATGTTTGTACTCAGTAATGTATTGCTCATTAACGGTGCTTGTCTTTTCTTACACCTACTGCATAAATGCTGCACTGAGTCTGCATATGTTGCCTGTACTCAGTAATACATTGCTTAGTAACAGTGATTATCATTTCTTACACTATTGCATAAATGCTGCACTGAGTCTGTGTATTCTGATTGTACTCAGTATTTGTATTGCTAATAGGCATTTTTGCATTATGACGTCGTTTACCACCAAGACAAGGATGCTTTGCTCACTTTGTTGTTGTATAATTAGTACCAATTGTCTTACTATTCCCATAAGGGAAAAAAAAATCTGAATAACAAAGAAAAAATGCAAAGCATCCTGGTCTTGGTAGTAAAATGACGCCATCATACAAAAGACCTATTTACAGTGCTTGTCTTTTCTTACACCTATTACATAAATGCTTCACTGAGTCTGCGTTTGTTCCATGTTGCTTGTATCGTTATAGTAGTTTCACAGATTACCTTGGATTATAGGCAGCCACATTAGACTGATTCCAACCAATAAGAAGACAACAATGCGTCCAACAATAAGCTTCTCTCTTTCCATTGCCTATGACAAAACAATAAACAATTCAATGCTAATGTTGTGCAGTCATTTATGAACGTGCTTTCTTTGATGCATTTGAGGTACCCATTCAAATGTATTCATTATTTCCCCGTTGCGGGAGCTTCGTTTTTTTGCGTATTTTGCGTGAGTACCATAATAAATAATAGTTTAATAATTTATTGGGGAAAAATGGCTTTGTCATCTATCACTTGACATTTTAGTTATTGACTGTATGCTGTCAGAAATAAGAATTTTTTACAAAGAAGCGAATATTGGAGGGCAAGCTTTTGCCCACCAACATACACTTCCCTGTAAAAAGAAAGCCGAATTCAATTGCCTGTTACTTCGGAGCTATTTATCATATCCGTTTAAAACTTTTCCAATTTATTAATTTTTGGATGCTTTTTTCAAATTTCACATATTTGAAAGCATAGAGTCAATACTTTAAACGTCACGTGATGGGTGACACAAGGCTATTCTATATGCACATATCCAAATGCATCACTCGACCAATATAATAAAAGATTTTCAAAAAGTATTTATTTAAAAGTATTAAAAATATTTAAGGATTAATCTAAAGGACAGCTGCTGCGCAATAGGACACAAGGTCCCCTACTAAGCACAAGGGTCACCAGATCCAATTCCCTAAAATCCCCTATAACCCTCCCAAAGAATTTCATTAAGAATCATAAGTTTAGGGATCCAACACTGAGGATGGCCACCGCCAGAGTTTCTTTAAAGAAGTATGAAGAGACGAAAGATCATTTTTACCGTAGCCAAGTCAAGGTCTAACCATTTGTAGATGTAATTAAAAGGACAGCACCTTCTACTCAGTTATTTTAAGACCTAGATTAGGCTAATCGAATACCAAAATAGTTCTAACCAGTTTTGTCTTCCTTTTTGCCACGTGATTTGCTTGTGACGTTGGTGCTACATCAATAAAGTTTACTCATAAAAAGAAAAACTAGTTTTAAAAGAACACCGTAACAAATGTTTTACCTTTGGTCTGAATATAAGCCAGACATCAACAGTAAAGATGGTAGCGCTGCTGTTAAAAGCTGAAGACAAAGATGACATAAGAGCAGCCATCATGACAGCCATCATGAGACCAACAAGACCGGTTGGTAACACGTTCAGCACGAGTCTGTTTTATAAAATAAATTAGATGGAATAGAATTACCGACGATGTCAGTGCCAATACAAATCACAAACTTGGAAGTGCTGTTCATCAAATATAGATTTGCAGGTGAGGGGAGAGAAGGAACAGCACTCGCTTTAGACGACTTACTTTGGATAGGCGTTGTTTGAACAACCCCATTTGTTGTCGCAATAATGCAAACAGCTTGCACTATCAGCACACGCGATAGAATCTGGGAACAGCACTCTGCTGATCATACCAGGCATGACCATGATGAAGATAGGAAGGATTTTTAACAAACCAGCGAAAATTGATCCTGCTTTGGCGTGTATGTGGTTTTTGGCTCCGAGGGCACGTTGAACGATAACCTATGAAATTATAACGAACTGTTAGCAAGGACGGCACGAGGATTTTGTTCGGAGGAAATGGAAACTAGAAAAGCAAGCCACTTTCTTCAGGAGGAAAAGCAACGCTAGGGAGTTAAGCCATTTTCTTCGGGAGCGAAAGCAACGCTAGAGGGGGAAGTCACTTTCTTCAGGAGGGAAAGCAACGCTAGAAGTGCAAACCTTTTTCTTGAGGGGGAAAAAACACGCTAGAGATGCAAGCCATTTTCTTCAGGAGGGTGGGCGCCCGTCCAAGAAGGGGGATGCGCACCTTACTTCCTGAACCCTAGCTCCCCCTAAATCCGTCTCTGGGTAGAAATTGAAAGGTTTAATACAATAGATATAATTCAATGTAAAACTGATTTTCATTAATTGTCCGTGGTCGTTTAAGAATTTTAATACAGTCTAAACAAGAAAAAAAATTTTTTTCCTAATTCTGAACTGTTTTTCTTGTAACTCTCCATATTCATTCAAGCGTAGTTTTGATCGACTCTCATCATTTATATGAATGAATTTAACTCATTGAACGACTTCTGCTACTCGCTTTTCAGTGTATACATTCATTTTTTTCCTAATTGTGTTTCAAATCGCAAAGCATCATAGGTCATGTGAAAATAGCGAATGACAAATGTTTTCTTCCTTGATGAGTTTTGCACAATCAATTGTATGTTGTACCTGATCAGTACACCAGTACCAAAGACCCATAATAGGCAGCGTAGTCCAGAGTCCCAACCAGGGGTAGTCTGGGTCATCTAGTGGTCTGAACATGTTTCCCCAGTATGGTGTCATCTTGTAACATGTATCAACTGTGCTGTTACTACTATTAAACAATGCTGACATAGAGCCATTGATCACAGTAGAGTTCACAACGGATGGGCGGTATGGCGTCCCAGTAGCTGTTCCGTATTTGTCCCAAAGGGCGTTGTATCCGCCGACTTTGATAAAGCCTGTGAATTGAAAAACAAGCAGTATCCCATTAGCTTAATTCACCTACAACCGTTCTATCGTTTCTGAACACCGAGAACACTGGAACTAGACTTATTTATAATAGACTTTATTTATAATTTATTTATTTATTATTTATAATAGACTTTATTTATTTATTTATTTATTTATTTATTTATTTATTAATTATTATTATTATTATTATTATTATTATTATTATTATTATTATTATTATTATTATTATTATTATTTAGTTTTCTGTATTCTGGACAAAAATTTCTGTCACCATTTCTTACGGGTGAGTTTGAGTGAGCTTAGGCGAGCAAAATCTATTCTTAACTCGTTCAAGATAGACAAATTTTTATCTTAGTAAGCTTATTTAGTAACAAGGACCTCTCGACCATCGAGCTGGCGCCGCAACACAGATGAAATAAGAAGTTTATAATAAAATAGGTAAAACAAGAAATTGTTTATAAAAATTGCTTTGGGCTACCTGTGTATTATCTAGTGTTTATGGGCTTCCTTAGATGGTAAACATTTTAAAAAATGGCGGCGGTGCATATCGAATTCAGCGACTAGAGATGCGGTTTAGGAAAGAGACGAATTTCTTCTCCAAAGACCAAGGAAATTACAATAACAATGAAGGTAACAAGAATTTTCTTTTAAGAAGTTTGAAGAAAGCGCTGCAATGAAGTGTTGGATTTACAGCTGGGATACTTCACGTGTGACCAGCCAACTCGAATGAAATTCTAGTCTTGAAAATTCAAACAAATACACAAAATCTTGAAATTCAAAAGTCGAATTTTGCACATAATATTTTGCGAAGAAAAATCTTCAGATTTTTTTTATTGAAAGTAATAATGGCGGAGTAAATAGGCTAATAAAGTATTTTGAGGAAAATTCTGATGAAGTTTCGGAGATTCCTGATGGAAATGATCAAACCATCATACCAAATTTGGAAGAACGTAACTAGAAATGTTGATTACAGAAGTCCGTGCCGGGGGGGTACTCCCCTATATTCGCTATACGGGTACGTGCCGCCAAAGAGAGTACGGTTTTCAGCGATTCTATATTTCTGGGACAGGGTATGAAATCACGCTCTCTCCTCTCTTGAACAGGGTATCTACTTTCGCATTACTGGAACATTTCCGGTTTTTTATATACAATAAATCTAATAATTACCCTGGAACAGAGTCAAGGTTTATAGGGCTCAGCAGCACATCCCTATACCCTATACGGGCAAGAGTACCCACCGGGTGTTCATGTTACTGGTCACGCCTGACGTAGTTTGGCTATAAATGTCTCGCAGGAAAGGACTTGGTCGCATTATTGATTTAGCTTATTGTAATAAACTTACTTAGTATAGCCAGCACAATGGCACCAATGATCATAATAGCACATTGCAGGACATCCGTGAAAATAACAGCCATAAGACCACCTATTAGAATGCAAATAATTTTTAATTTAATGCAATTGGTTTCTGTGATTTTTTAAAATTAATATAGAATAATTTACTGTTTATTTCTTTGGGTCATCCTTCACAGTTTGCAATGCTTTTGCTCATTGGATTGGACAAACAATAAAGACAATGCAACAAAACAAAAATTCAGACTAAAGAAACAATGAATCTATTGTTTAGGAGAACAAATCAGATGAGACATTGCAAATCTGTGAAGGCTAGCTGATTTCTCTCATTGTAAGTTTATAGTAATTAAATTGTAATAAATAAATAAATAACTGCTATATGTTGCCTGTGACATCACCCATTGTTTTCATCATTTTGTAAGTGATCTTTTACGTAAAATATGGCAGCGTGTGATTGATAAAACCTCGTCACATATTTCCATAGTTTTCTTTATTTAATTCATAAATTATATTTACTCTTCCTAACTTTTGAATTGTGTGAAAGCAACAGTGAATTTTGCAGTAATGTTGGTAGGCTAAAAGGTCTATTATCTTTTATTATGCAGTTATACTCAATTTGAAAGTAGAATAAATATAATAATGCATTTGTCAATATGAAACAATATCCCATACAGATTTTTAGACCTTTGTGGGGGTTTGGGGGCATATGACCATGAAATAAGCAATAAGACTGGTTCATAGGGGTGGTTATTTAGAATTGTTATTTTGTACTAACCAAGAAGTGTGTAAATGGCTGTAATCACAAGAATAACAGCAGCTGAGATATAGACATTCCATCCTACAGCTTCATAAAGAAAGACACTACCTGCATAGATATCAACCTAAATTTACAAAAAAATATAATAAAAAAATAAGAAGCTTTATGATAAATTGTACTTGAAAAACAAAATATTAATTGATTGTTATAATTGCAAAAGGTATTATATTTCATTACAGTGAAATGTGACCCTTCACATTTCACTGTAATGGCTTTTTGGAGTAATAAAGTAATAAGTTGTAGTAGTTACAAACGTCCAGTAGTGTTACTCATCCCCCTGCAAACATATAAACATTACTTACAGAGGTTTTTGTAAATACATATGAAATGAGAGCTACAGCTGTTAAGTAAGTCCTGACCCAGCGGCTCTGAAATCTTTTCTTTAAGTACTCTGGCATAGTGAATACCTATGAAAATAACAAATAAAAGTTGACAAAAGTTACACTTTTAAAATTTCTAAGCATTTAGCTTCTAGAGTTAAAATTTCAGCTTTCTAAATTAACTCACCCTTGACTTCAAGTAGATTGGCACAAAAACCCAGCCAAGAAGGAGAAGAACCCAGCAAGCCTAAAAGATGAAGCATGTTCAAGATATAATAAGGTTTGTTTTTTTTTCTATTCTTAACAATTTTCTTTTTACCTGCCATTCGTATGACACTACACCAATACCAGTAGCTGCACCAGACCCTGCTAGGCCAACAAAATGTTCACTTCCAATGTTACTTGCAAAAAGACTGGGGCCAACCTGTTGTCCAAGAAAACAACTAATTAAAAATTATTAATCTTGCAATTACATACAGTAGACTCTAGGTCTATTGATCTAATGCTGCCTGTTCTAAGTTATATGTACACAATAATTATATACAGCCAATCTGTATGGGAATTTACAGTGGTTAGCCACAGGTGAGATTAGAATTTGGTCAGATACAATATTTGTGTCCAGGTAGAT
Source organism: Entacmaea quadricolor (assembly GCA_024752375.1). Classification (NCBI taxonomy): domain Eukaryota; kingdom Metazoa; phylum Cnidaria; class Anthozoa; order Actiniaria; family Actiniidae; genus Entacmaea; species Entacmaea quadricolor. The sequence continues at coordinate 7,897 of JANTNT010157860.1, forward strand.
TGGTTTTTCACTTGTTATTATAAAAATATGTAGTAACTGTTCATAAATGTGAGTGTGGCTTCTCTAATCAAGGCCACTCACACAAACAATCACATTTAAGTATTTGAGCAATATAATCTGTGTAATTTTCAATGACCAATCAAAGTCTAAAAAAGTTTAATAATAATTTTTATTGTTCAAATACCTGAGCATGATTGGTTGTTTTTGTATTAATAACTGTACAAAATGTATATGGCTTGTGTAGTTACATTGTAAAACTCACTCATTAAATTGCTATAAGGAAGAAATAACTTACCGCCCACCATGCCATTGACCTGCCTGCCAAGAAGTACCCCTCAGCTGTTTCAGTTTTGCCTCTATTTTTTCTAAATTTGGACTGTAAATGAAATCAAAATAAAGGCTAATTATTGAGAAAAGGCTAAACTATGAAAACTCAGTACAAGAAATGAAAAATTACTTTTTAAGCTTAAGATCCAAACTAGGATCTTGATCAACTGCAGTCATGCTATCTTGGGTTTTTATACCACAAGACATGCGACTGCAGTAGATGGTCTCAGATAAGAGGCATAAAAGCCACAGATAGCCCAAGTGCAGCCATTTAACATCAAAACCCAAATTTTGGATTGAAAGGTTAAAAAGTAAGTTTCCTTTTTTGTACCAAGTTTTTAGTTTAGCCTTTTCCTGATCAATATTTCTATAACAGTACAGACAAACCTCCATGAAAGGCTAATTAGTTTATTTATAACTATATAGTAACGATGTTATTTAGTAATTAAAATATGTAAATTGTTATGTTGAGGGAAATTATAATCTTATATCAAGAATTTGTTTTTGTATAATTTAAAGCAATTTAAGAAATGAGGCTTATTCACACTGGGCATTCATAACCCTAATGCGGCATCTCGAAATAATGGAAACAACGGAACCTCACGGAACCACGGAACCTTAATGGAACCTTACGGAACCACCAGAAAAACTCCAGATTTATAAAATATATGCATAGAAAATTTGTTTGTTGTTGTTGTTGTCGTTGTTGTCCTTGATAACACTTTGTCACAAATTTTTTTTGTTAGGAAACATTGCTTCACTGATCTTACCGTATAGCTGCAAATACTGGACTTCTACTGTTGATGTTCCCTCAAGAATACTTTTCTAAACTTACAAAAGTATCTGTGTTTTTACATTTATTGCAATCAAACAGAAAACATATTAAATCAGGTTTGTCTTAGCGACTGCAACATGTGGAGCAATCATTTTATGGCTGCCTTTTTGAAACACAGGAATCCCAAAATGAAAATGACACAGGAAACCCAGAGCAGGAAACCTACCATGTAAGATTGTGGGGAAACCCCCAGAGCTCTGGGGAAACCCATTATGTGTGATCTTGAAACATTTATATGAAATAATTTTTTTGTAATTACAAAACAGAATGGATGACAAGCTTCAACTCAAATGTTTCTTGATCTTACATATTGGGCTTCCTGTGTCATTTTCATTTTGGGATTCCTGTGTTTCAAAATGGCCACCATAAAATGATTGCTCCACATGTTGCAATCCCTAAGACAAACCTGATTTAATATGTTTTCTGTTTGATTGCAAGAAATGTAAAAACACAGATACTTTTGCAAGTTTAGAAGAGTATTCTTGAGGGAACTTCAACCGTAGAAGTCCAGTAATCCCAGCTATATGGTAAGATCAGTGAAGCAATCTGTTTCATGACAACGAAATTTTGTGACAAAGTGCTTTCAAGGACAACAACAACAACAACAAACAGATTTTCTATGCATATATTTTATAAATCTTGAGTTTTTCTGGTGGTTCCGTAAGGTTCCGTTAAGGTTCCGTGAGGTTCAGTTGGTTCCGTTATTTCAAGATGCTGACCCTAATGGGCTTAGTGAATGCTTTGCATTTAATTAGACCTTTTGTTTCTTTCAATTAGCCTGCGTTACATCCGGACAAATACCTTGGTAAAGTCCATCTGCGTAATAGTGCCCAAAAGCTTGTTCTCGACCCCCAGCAGGGTAGTGATTATATGAAGCGATTTCTAATTGGCTCTTGCCAATTCAAATCTAACACTATCGCTGGTTGGTTCGGCAAAAGCTTGACTTGTCACTTTAGCTACTTCCAATTTGGTCTTGCTCGAAGTCCACAATGTTTTGATTTTACACGTGGATTAGCTTTGGACACGGGAGTCAAAGCACTTTAGGCTGTTTCAGTCGTGGAATTTTTCAGTACTCTTTGGAGGCATTGCTGAACTTATTTCTTCAATGTACTTGAAAATAGTCTCTTAGATGAATCTGGTTTAGTAGCCACATTTTCAAATGAATTCTCGATAGTTTTAACTTCAAACATTCACATAATTTTCAGCGACCTACTGTCAAATCCCACCCTGGACACCAA
>JANTNT010157971.1:0-10296 GCA_024752375.1 Entacmaea quadricolor
CTGATTCGGGGGTCGTTCTTTAGGTCTTACGAAAACTGTGCAATGATCCGAGAGCCCAAAAGGTGGATACGGCTCTGGAGGTGCAAAATAATCATCCATGTTTATGAGTTAAAACTAAGTTGAGCGTTGCGTCCCCTCTCGTTGGAAATTTTACGAGTTGCTTGAGCTTGAAATGATTTTGCAAGCGGCTTGTATTTAGGCGGTTGAAATCTCCTGTAAGAATAATCCCACAGTTAGGAAATACAGCTTCTGCAGAAGTTAAACTTTCGAAGAGATGGTCGTTTAGGATATAAGGATCAGATTCTGCAGGGCTGGTCCGACCGGGGTAGTAGACAAGGCCAAGTATTATGCACGAAAACCCGCGAGGGGTTCTTGGTGGATTCAGCTTCAGCCATATTATCTCGTGAGCGTTGCAGCATTGTAAATTCTCAGGGATTCCAAACTTGATATGATCTTTAATGTATATACATACACCACCATGATTGTGAGAGGATCGATCTTTCCGGACGATATTATAGCCTTCAATGTTTACAACAGAGTCATTAATATGTTGTTTCAGCCAATATTCCACAATGCATCCGACCTGGACGTTTAGCCGTAATAAGAGTTCTTGAACCTCGTCTAGCTTCGGAACTAAAGACATGGCATTCGCTAACATTACACTAGGAGCGAAATGGACTGAATTTAAGTTTTGATGGCTAGGTTTCGACTTGGAAACTGCGACAAGGTTATTAAAATTCACACCAGGTGATAAGTTTGAATTTGCATACCGAAAACGTGGTGTCGAAATCACAGGAATGTTAAACTGTTTCCTAGCTTCTTCGGCTCTTGTCTTCACACCAGCTCTTCTCCCTCTCTTAAGATAGCCAAAGGCCATCGTGAAGGGGAAGAGTGAATCACTTCGTTAAAGAAGAGTCTTGATGCAACTTCGCTCTGTTGAGTCAGCGAGGGTTGTAATGCTTGAACGATCCCAAGAAAAGCGATGAAAATTGCTCCAAAATGCAGCTCAAAATGATGAAAATACGAATAGAAGGGCCACATTACACTTCGGAATCCATTTATCGTGAAATAAGGCTTGTGGAGATGAGGTATATTAAATTCCATAAAAAATTAGCATAAATTATTTAAATCACATTTCCTCAGTGGAGATCCTGCAAAGGTGCTTCAGTACACGACCTTCAACAACAAACTTAATAAGATCAAAGAGATTGCTAAGAAAAGTTATTTCAGTAAACAATTTATTATAAACAAAGATAACTTAAAAACTACATGGCAGCTTATTGGAATGTTGGTTAACAGGAAAAGATCCTCCAATGTTGCAACAAAAAATTAATAGTTAATAACAGATGTTATACAGACAAAAAAGTATTTGTGGCAACTTAACTCCTATTATGTTAATGTTGGTCAAAACTTGGCCTCAGCTCTCCCTACACATGCCCTAAGTCCTACTGAATATATTATTCACCAGCCTTCCAACTATCGTCCTACTCCTGTTCTCTCAGCTTTTTCACAAATACTGGAAAAACTAGTTCACTCACAGTTGGCAAGCTATATTGAAAAGTATGAAATGCTATTTTAGTTTCAATATGGCTTCAGAAAAGGTAGATCAACAGAACAGGCCATTGCAGAGTTAACTGAATGTTTAAAAAATCTATAGACAAGAACCTATATACATCTGGAGTATTCCTTGACCTCTGTAAAGCCTTCGACACTGTTGATCATACAATACTTCTCAATAAGCTGGAAATTATGGGGTTCGAGGTGACTCCCTTGCACGGTTTACTAGAAAGCAATATGTATCAATGGGAAATACAGAATCGTAAAAACAAGTTGTTGTTGTAATATGTATTTTGCACGCCTGGGGTTCCTGTGGCCCCTGTTGTTGTTATGGGACCTCCTTATTGGCATGCGCCATGTTAAATAGTCTGCCGTAGTTTCGCTTGTGGTTTTTGTGAGCTTTTTATATTGAACTAAAAGTACTTAGTTGTTGTACAATCTTGAGTATACAAAATTATTACATGATGTCAGAAGTCAAGTAAAAGTTTAACGACGATCACACTCAAGAATATCAAGTAGAAGCGTGAAATTGTGGCAGAAGGTGACTCCCAGAGGACTCCTGGTCCACTGGTATTGGATGCCCAAGCCTCGAAAAATTGCAGGAAATTTATTATGCAGTTCTAAATTTACCTATAGTGGCGAAAGGAAAGGATGAAAAACCGGACAAGTTAAATGTAAATTTGTTACTAAATTGTGCTGGAGCGGACGCAATAGGTTTCCAAGTACTTTTTAAGTTTCCTTTATATACTAAAAAAATTAAGATAATAATCTTTTTTGGCTTTAGATTTAACATGCGAAAGTATATTAGTCTTGTTTATAATAATGAGTATCTGAATTATGTTTATTTTAAAAAATGAGAATAATAAAGATTTTGTTTTAATTTAATTGATTTTAAAATTCCTTTAGTAATCCATGGTTTAGATATAGCAACCTAGCTTTAGTTCTTGAAACAAGTTTGATTGGAGCATGTTTGTCTATAATAGTTTTGAGTGCATCAACAACCTTGAGCAGTGAACATTTCATTTAGGGATTTGTTGTCAGTACAGATATTATTCCTGTGAGTTTGATTAATGTCATAGAGATATTCATCTTGGTTAAAGTTGCTATAGTCTCTGAAGTACTGTTTATGTTTTTGCTTTTTTATGGATATATCAAAAATGAGTGGAAGATTGGTAAATGATCAGAAATATCTGTACATAATATACCACTTATACCATTTTGAGGTAGGGTATTCGTATACATATGGTCAATATGGTCAATTAAAGTTGCAGTATGATCTATGATCCTTGTTGGTTTTGTAATAAGAGGAAGAAAGTTATTGCTATAGAGCATATCAAGATAATCTTCTGTTAAATTATGTTCATTGTATTTCAAAAGGTCAATATTCATATCACCCAAAATAAAAATATTGAATTTTTGTTGATTTAATGTATTGGTCAAAACTTCCAACTGATCAGTAAAATCTATTAAATTAGCAGTAGGATGCTTATAAATACATCCAATCATGTGTTGCTTGCCCTGTCCTGGATCAATTTCCACCCAACAAGACTCAACAAGTTGCATTACAAATTTTAAATCAGGTCTAAATATAGTTTTAAATTCTTCGGACACATATATACCAGCCCCTCCAGCTTTAGTTGGTGAGTCAATATGAAAAAAATATATAACTAGGTAAATTGATATTATCAACTGTCAGGATCAAGGTATCTAAGCGTATTCACGTGACCCTAAAAGAAGCATATCATTGGATCATAGAGTCATGAATTATTAATAAATTTGAGAATGAATATATGAAAGGAGTTTTTCGTTTATACTTAGCTATGGAACCTAGTAACGCTTTACAACTGATTGGCTAACTAAATTCTCCCGCGAAAATGAATTGCGACCGAGCTCCTACCCCCCCCCCCCCAATCCAAATCGAAGCTATTGTCCATGTATAATCCCAAACATGTACCACCGTTACAAGGTCCATTAATTTCGTTTACGGAAAGTCCCGAAAGTAAATTAAAATCGGGGGCCTCGGAGTACTCTGAAAAATGGTAGGGCTAAATTTTCCCAAAATTAAAACAAGCATTAGCGGTTATTACATTCACCAGTTATTGCCTGCGCCATATTTACACCTCTAATACATCACATAAAAATTAATCATTTAGCGACTGGCAACACATTATCCGACTAACTTCTTGTTATTGGGTAAATAGTAACATCGGCTACCGAAACACTCTCCAATTAATCTTTGCTTGTGACCATTTAAGACAGCAAGGTCGTTAAATCTATCATCTCCCATCGAGGAATGAAGCCATGTCCTCAAATACTGGATAGAAACGAATGATTGTGCAGCAACAGCAGAGGTGGCAGGATTGACCGTAGCTTACATACACTTTGCATTTCCTGAATGAAGCTTTTCTCTGGTTTAGGCAGTTGCATCATCGCCGACAGAATGTCATCAAAACATGAGATCTTTTCTTTCAATAGAACTTCGAAAACACCTAGCTGTCCAGGAAGAGCTCGAGTATCAACATCTTCGCTGTAAGATGTTTCAAGGAACTTAATCTCTAACTCACAGTCATCAACATTGGCAGCTTTAATCAGGAGGTTCTCCATCTTGGCGTACGAGCTCTACTTTTTCTGATTGAAGCGCTGGTTGATGGCTCTGACAATAAGATGATGGTCTCAAAACACTTGCACGGACATCCGATTGCAGTCGTTCAAACAAAAATCCCACTCTTGCATAAGAACGGCATAGTTTTCAAGAATTCATCGAGAGCACCTGGCTCTAACCGTCTTCTTGGTTACGCATAGGTCAATCATGCTACGGGAGCTGGTATCCGCATCTTCGATCTCAAGATTATTCTTAAGCTGTTGTAGCAAGAACTCCCGCTTTAAAGAAAACTTCATCAGAGTTTCCATTTCGTTTGCAATATCCATTGTATGTGATAACAATTTAAAGTTGCTGGTTCTTTTACGCATAAGCTTAAAGAATGCGCGTAGCAGTCGGTAGCATTGGCCTTAGGTTGGACCTCTTGAATTCTTTTAGCTACTCTCGAATTGGCACCAAGCATGTCGTCAAAGCATTGCTCCCTGCACCTGTTTGATTCAGTGAGAGCCCAAGTTTCGTTAAACTGTCCTCAATAGCAGTTACAGTTGTCTCTGCCCTTATATCTGGAATTTTAATAAAGCTCAGTAAATCTTTATGTGAATTAAGAAGGTCATCCACCCATCCTAGGCATATAGTCAATAGTTATTTATTACTGACATCGGTGTTTGCTGTGAAAAATTACGAATTAAAAAAAGGTAAGGCCAAATTATTATTTGGGTAATACCATGATCTCCTCGGAGTTCATTGTTTTTGGAGGGACGTTTAATCGCTAACATCCCTCCATCATGAATAGAAAGAGGGAAAATTAGTTCTAATACTCCCTTATTAATTATGGATGAGGGAGTATTAGAAGTAATACTCCCTCATGTTATTCATGAGGCACGGTCCCTCATACAACAATCATTGAGACCATGAATGGGTAACATGTACCCAAACAGGAATTCAAATCCCAGGTTTGCTGCTAGTCTCTGTTCGAGGCCCTAGCACATGTGGGACTCATCGTAGCAGTGGCAATAGTCGTCGCGCATGCGTTAACCTTATCAAGACTTTTTTTCAAATGAGCTGACAGTGAATGAATGTGTGTTCAATTGCATTGTGTCATTTTAACAAAGGAAAATTCCCTCACGAGATTTCGCTAATTAGCAACTTTGTAATAGTATCCTATTGTATTTTCTTCTTTTGTTACTTTGATAATTTGCTTTACGTAACTAACTTTCAAATATTGACTTATTTCCTCGGTGATCATGGTATTACTTATAATTATTGATTTTAACAAATTTAGTTAGCTTAAAGCCCTTAATTTGTCTTGTGAGGTGTTCAATTTTTTAACTTAATTAATAGCTATTGTGTATTAGACAAGAAAAATTCAACATTTTCTTATAGGTTTCTCTCGTTGACAACCTTTACCAAGAAGGGGCTTGTACAGAGTGTCGTTGTTGACTGAAGGTGATCATTTCTATGTTGTGCTTTAAGTTACATACAGTTTGCCAATGTCACGTTCTTTCTGTCTTTCATTTGCTCACTTTGATATGGCTTGTTATACTGTAATACTTCTCGTGCCTTAGTCGGTGAAGTTATTGGTTTAAAGAAGCAATTCGATAGCCCTTAATTATAGGCTGAAATTCTAAATTTTCTGTGAAAATTCCAAAGTTCATCCTTTGGCTATCCCTGGCGTTTTGTTCAATCTTTCTAATTTCTTGTTCATCTAGATTTATCTTTTTCTTTAATGTTTAACATTAGCAGACTCTATAATAGTACTTGATTTAGCCGCCATCTTTGTCGTTATCTTATGGTAACTGGTTCTCAATTTATTCTCCACAAGAGAACTCAGAGAGAACATTTCATATTCTTCATGTTTCTGAAAAGGCAGCTGCAGAACGGTCAGTTGGGCTTGACAGAGTATGTAAGTTGCCCAGTTCAGGGCCGTAGCCACCTGAGGAAATGATCCAGTCACCACTCGGGAAATGGTTAGATTAGGAAATTGTGAATTATAAGGCTTTAAAGATTTTTGTCCCAAGACCCTACTCATCACTGAAATTATAGGCTATGGGGAAACTCCAAAACATGAGAGCAAATATCTTCTATCCGGTCACCAGAGCGCATGCTCAGATAGTTATGAAGTCTTGCCTTAGCTCATTGGTTTACTTTTACGATATAACGTCTTCAATATGGTTTGATCTTAAGTTTCCGCGATCGATCCTCTTAACAGGCTAATTCGAATTGTATAAGATCGATAGCTGGAGAACAGATTGGTGTACAGATCTGAGAAAGAAATCGCGTTTTGAACGATTTTAATTGCTTCGAAACTTCGCATCGTTTCTCAAAATTTATATAAATATTATTCTCTTGGTTAACAAATAAACATCTAAAAAACTCAATCACAAACGAAAGATTTTTTTCTGGTGAGCTAAACTCATATATTCTCTTCAAAATAAAGCTTTGGCATAATTTTAATTGCCCATGCAACGTGGAGAAAGTTTTTTTTTAAAGTTTGGCAAGTATGTAGAAAGTTAGCCGTAAACATTCGGCAGTTGCTCTAAGAATACATGTTCCTTATTACTCATCAACCATCAATTAATTATGAAATTTCAAAGTTTCCCAGAGCCTACGATTTCCGTGAAGCTGAGTAGGGTCTGGGAACGAGAATAATCTTTAAACAAAAAATTGTCTTTTTAAAACTGGACTTACCACACCACTGGCTACAGCCCTGCAGTTTTTTTAACAACCTCAAATTGACATATGTTAATATTTACAGTTTTAAACAACAGCTTTCTAAACTTTTCACAAGCCAACTCACCTATCTCACATAATAGAAACATCTCAAAACAGACGAATACACCACCTCGGTGCCCTTAAACGATTATTTACATGATTTTTGTGAAAAGAACGAAACATATTTTCGATCACATTTATTGATGAAAACACTGCAATATTTTGTTTTTATCGCTACAAGAAGAAAGGAAGAGCACAAATCGAAATGATTTCCAAAATCGAAGACAGTTCGTTGATATCTACGAGTTTTAGAACCTATAAAACATTGAACGATACAAGTTTTCATTTAATCGTCGAACAAAACCGAATTAATATTCGATTTATGTAAACATGACATTGCGCATATGAATAGAACTGAACGCTGCTAGAAGGTTCATCACAGGCTCAAAATCTAAGAGATTGTAAAGAAAGTATCGTTACGAAACGTCCGTGACATCCATAGAGATTATTTCATGGAGAGTGCGACGTACGGACTTTTATTCGCTCGTGAATAAAATCCCGTACAAAGCACTTTCCATGCTATAATTTGTTTATTATATGTATTATGAGAATTCCATTACATAAAGGATAAAAAAGTATACAAATACTGTGAGAAGGTAAGACATTTCAAGTAAACTTATGTTGAAAACAAATATAAAGTCTCTTCAAATGAATTTCAATGTAAAAGGATGAAGTCACATAACCTAAAATAAATAAATCTGCAGGGTTTTTCATGTTCTCGGACCTTAGAGAAATAGAGCTGATAAGCATGGAAAGGATCTCTTTCACTGTCTTACACTGCAAACATTTTTGGTTTTACTTTTCGGGCTTTTGCATCTGCACCTGTCCTGGTCTTCGTTTGTCATTCGTTGTACTCCAAATACACAACATTATCTGTTGTTTTTTTGCACATTAAGCTTATATCACCCCACCGAATATCTCTGTACTCTTGAAAGCCCCTCAGTCAGAAAAACTGTGTGTTGTTTAACCAGAGTGTGTGTTATTAACGACTTACCGGTCGAGCAGCCGAGTAAACTTTGGCCGTAAAGAATATCACCTCTTCGTCCGTCAAACAACGAGCAACTTTCGGTTTTTCCCTTCCCTGCTTTCTTGAGTTCTTTTTGTTAAGCGACGAAAACTTCTTTTGTTTTCCTGAATTCTTTGCCTTTGCTGATAGTTGAGGGATAATTCTTCTTCCGGAGGTTCCGATCAAAACTCAAACTAAACGACCTCAGTGATGAAGGTTTGTTGGTATTTTGCTTTCTTAAGTTGAAGTAGAAAGTTAGCGATGTAGCGTAGTCGAGATATTTTGCCCAAATATCTTCTATATTCCTTGGTTCATAATTTGAAAGCAAAAACTTTTCCAAAGATGAAATGTCTCTGTGTGTCTTGCTAAGCGTGTTTTTGTTTTGCTGTAGATTTATGAATTCTCCTACAGAAGAATTAGCTAAAACAAACCTCGAAGATCCTTCCCTTGCTTCAGCCATTTTTCAAACAAGACCTAAGAAGCCATTTGAGTGCTAAAACTCGCCTTTCATTGGTTGGTAAGCTTTTTTGCGATGTTCTGATTGGTTACATTTTTTCACACTGTGAAAAGCTGTACGCGACGCTGAATGGTCGTAATGCTTTTTTCACCAGTGAAATATAAGGCATAGAGATTTTTATAATAGAGATTTATTTTATGGAATTCTCATGATACATATAACAAATTGTTTTCTTGTATGGCAAAGACATTTTACAAAAAGGAAACTAAAAAGGTTTGACTTACCTCCTAAAGAGGGCGTTTTTCCTGAAATTACCTCTCCGACAACGTACGCTGCTGTATTGACAATTGCGCCTCCTAACGCACCTGCGATAACTACAGGAAGACGTCCTTGTGGATCTTTAAGTGATATAGGGTTGTTATAGGCGTATTGGTAGAGATTGGTGTTCAGTGTACGATAACCTGATAATGTAAACAATACAGAATGAAAAGCCTTGATGTATTGATTGGTAGAGCTTACATAAAGGATCATAGGTTATAAATCAACCCGAATCTGTGCATCATAACGTCTTATTTGATAGTATGGATTGGTACAGCTTACCTAATGGATCATAGCTTATAAATCTACCAATCTGTGCATCATACTGTCTTGCTCGCATCCTATAGAGATATGGGATGCCCCTCTCTCGCAATACACCCCATTGGCCAACAAATAAGAAATCGTTAGCAACACTTTCCTTGATACTCAATATTGTACCAAATGGACCGTAGTGATAGGAATTGAGTTTTTTCCCATGGTGGTCGATAAGACCAATAACTGAGCTGTGAGAAGAGAGTCAAAAAACATAAAAAAGGTACAAAGTGTTCTCAACATATTATTTGTAGCTTTAAATATACTCACCCTTCTCCGTCAAAATGGTAGTAAGTTGCAGTACCATTTGCATCCAGACGAGCAAGTAATCCTTCCTCATCTGTGTGAACAAAAAACGTCGAGACTCCCCCAGACACCTAAAAAATACACAAAAATATAAAGAAAAACAGTTGGAGGTTTAGATAAATTTATGTGTTTTCTTCCTTTTATTTTATTCTCCTGACTCTTCTCTAACTAGTGTCTTTTTTCCCTTGTTTTGTTCTTGTTGCTGAATGCCTTGATACGGTTTGTTTTCTTTTTCTGGGAACACGGTTCTGGGTATCTCTAACCTTCGAGTGAGCTGTATTCGGCTAGGTCAATTTTTAAGTTGTCAATGGGTTCAAATACTTCTTCTGTTACTTGAGCCAGTTTAATTGGTTTCTTTTCCAAGTCTTTACTTGTTCAACTCTGTTGTATTTTCTAAATACCTCTGAGCTTCTTCTTCGTGTTGACTTTAACCTCAAGTATTTAGTAGCGATCACTTAGTGGAGCTCGGAGTGAGCGGATTCCACGCTTCTAGGATCCTAACTGCCGAACTGGTTAACCAAACATTGAGTTTATTTTAAGGGCGTACATAAGCGTTTCCAAGAACAAATGAACTAGGCTAACTGTTCCTATAGACATACTAAGTGTGTACATAGAATGTGCACAAAAATGTGAAACCTAAAATTGTTTCACTCAAGATAAATTCCCTAAAGACTAACTTTTCTGAAATCCCACTTTTAAAAAACCTTGATCTGCCACTGAGAGCAATAGGACATAACATGAGGAAAATGCACAACGGATTAAAAGCATTAAGATCCAAACTTGAACAATACTGTTGGGAACATATGTTTGACATATACTTTCATTTTTTTTGTAATATTTATTGAAGAGAAATACATTAATGATTAACATTAAGTCTAGAACTCGTTCACGTTATGTTCTATGTTCTATGTTCTATGTTCTATGTTCTATGTTCTATGTTCTATGTTCTATGTTCTATGTTCTATGTTC
>JANTNT010158082.1:0-10294 GCA_024752375.1 Entacmaea quadricolor
TTCCCACCAATAGAAAACGGCTTTGAACTGTTCCACATGTAACGCAACGTGACAAATAGGATTCAAAATTCCCGTGGAACTCTACCCTAAAAGATATTTTTGGTAACCGGTTCGTATCCTTTTTAAATTTAAGCAAACAATTCTAGAAAGGAAAATACAACAAAAACAACAACAAATAATAATAATAAAACCATAAAAAATACCTACAATAGTGCTCACACGGACAATAAAGAGCAGAAATAAATTTAATTTTTCATATTTTTTTAACTTTTGGAAAAAGTTTGAGTAGTTCCTTGGAACTAGTGGAACTAGTGTGAATCCACCCCTGAGGGTGGGATGGAGGTCATACTGCTCCATATGGACTCGGAGAATTACAATTATCCTGCAAGGTAAGTTTACCTCTTGTCTAATTTTTAATTCTCTTCATCCATATTTCGCAATAAAACCTCATTATGCGCTTTTCGAAGTAATATGGCAAAAGGGAGCATAAAGAAGGAAGACATAATCCAAAGACACCAACGATATTGACGCAGTTTTAAAGGAATTACTACTGTAATGTAGTGTAAATCTTTCTCTTTACACTCAATTGATTAACATTATGAAATGATGATTTCATCGAGTGAAGTTTTATTTATCGGACGCTTATAATACTTAGAAAAAGTGGTCTCACTTGACCAATTTGCTAATTTCAAAATGTCAGCTATTGAAGCCCCAATTAGATAGGCCTTTGACGTTGCTGCACTTCTAGTACTATGTGCCTTGTGCCAGATCGATGTAGAATTGTCTTAATCCATCTAGCTAAAGTACTAGTACTAACAGTCTTGTAAGACTTACAAAAAGACAAATAGTTGGTTTGTTTGAGAGACACTTCTATATTGATTAATGCGGTTTATATACTCCAATAAATGTTCATAACGACAATTTGAAATATCATTAAGAACTTTAGGAACAATAACGTGAAAAGAATTGTTCCCTGGACGAGTTGTCTTTAATCGGCTAACAATATTAAATACTACCCTAGTAGATTCGATATTCATATTATCTATTGAAAGATCGTGAAGAGTCTGGCTCCTTTGGGCCGACCCAAGAGCTAACAAAGTGACCAACTTATAACTAAGATCTTTCTGTGGGATATTTTCCTAGGGAACTAATATAATACTCTTAAATAACTTGTTACTTTATCAACATCCCATGTTTGACTATAACGAGGTAAAGGTGGTTTAGATATATACACCCTTCAGTAAACGTATAACTAAATAGTGGCAGATACAGCTGAGCGATAAGTATTAATAGTACTGTACGATCGTTTTTGTTTATAAATGTTTAACAAAAAATCAATAAACAATTTTACAGGTGCTTGAAAAATATCGCTCTTGAATCGATCACACCAGCTAGTCCATGCCTGCCATGGTTTATTGTACTGTTTGTGCGTCCCGGCTGTCCAAGACTTGATAATAAGTCGACAGCGTCTTTTGAAACTCCTTGAGATTGGAGGTTTCTTCTAATACAGACCACGCGGCTAAAACAAGGTGATTTCGAAGTGGATGCAACTTGTGATTGTGAGGAAGAACAAGGAGGTCCGACCATCTCGGTAATAGAATCGGCCGTTCTATCAATAGGTTGATTAGGACTGGGTACCAGATTTGCGTCGTCCATACTGGAGCAATCAGAATTAAACAAGCTCGATCTTGTTGCAGTTTGGTCAACACTTTAGAGATGATGCTGAAAGGAGGAAAAGCATAATTAAGTTGCTTTCCCTAGTCTATAGTAAATGAATCTACTGCTGATGCTTTAGGATCTGGACGCCAAGAAACAAAACGTTTTACTTTGCTATTTAATCTAGAGGCAAAAAGATCAACTTCAGGAAGCCAGAGTGTATCTGAGAGTCACCTAAAAAAAGGTTGGGTGTAAGCTCCACTCTGTCCGATCATTGAAATTTCTAGAGTTAAAATCAGCGTCAACATTATTTATTCCAGGAATATATTGAGCCTCTACAAAATTGCTTCGTTCGACACACCAAAACCATAATTCACGAGTTAAATCGTTGAGTAGTTGGGAAGCCAAACCTTCCATTTTATTAATATAACCAACAACAGCTGTATTACCTGAACGAAGACAAACGTGAGCATTGTTGGTCGCAAAACACTGTAAAGCTAAAAATGCTGCTAGTGATTTTAGATAATTTATATGATTTTTACTCTCATCCAGAGACCAATGTCCACCAGTAGATTGATCATTGTAATGCGCGCCCCAGCCCGACGCACCAGCATCCGCGAATCTATGATGTGTGTGAAACGAGGCTTTTTAAAAATTTACCATTGTATGCATCGATATGGTCAATGATCCATAACAAACCTGAATGAGCTAATTTTATTGGTACTATATCATCATAATCAGCTCCAAACAAGACTTTTGGCCTTGCATGTTTCGATAGATCTATAAAAGAGAGGCAAATAATTTACTGCCAGAAAAGCTGATACCAGATGTCCAGAAACTTCGGCAATCTGAAGAATTGTAGCTGAATTTAATTTTACTGGCTTGAACATGCTGAAATTATTTTCGATATCTTTTCTTTAGGCAAAGAAATGGTCATAGTAATGGAATTTAACACAAAACCCAAATAATGTATGCTAGACGTAGTGGGTTCAATACAGAATTTCTCAAAAATAACCCCAAATCCTAAGTCAGATAACAAATCAATAGTTGTATAAACATTCGTCTGACATTCTTCCTTTGAAGACGATTAGTATGTAATGTGAAGTTTTAACGCCGCTAGACCTTAATTTCACATAAACAGGTTTAAGTACTTTAGTAAACGTACGGCCGGGTGACTAGGCTATAGCCAAAAGGCCGACAAATAAATTCAAATAACTCGTTTCTCCATTGAAATCTTAGGAATTGTCTGCGAGAATTATGAATCGGTATGCTGAAATATGCATCTGACAGGTCAACTGATGCAAAATAGCTGTTTTTGTCAGTTAATTGACAAGCAAACTTAATGGTTTCCATCTTGAAATGCCTTTCAGGCACAAAATAATTAAAAGCGGTTTTAAATTGATAGCTGGCCTCAAATCACCCGTTCTCTGTAAAACAAGAAACAAATTGAAAATGAATTCTCCATTGGAGTGATTTAGCTCCTTTTTGAAGTAGTTTTGAGACCTCTTTGTCAATAGCATTTGATTGGTCTTTTGAAATTACCGCCGGTGATGGGATAACTAGTTGAAAAGGCTGGTTTCGAATTCGCGATAATAACCTTGGACAGATTGAAAAATCCAAGGATCCGAGGTGATTTGACTTCATTTATCAATGCAATTGTTAGCAACATTGCCAGCATAGCCACTTACATTTACTGGGCTTTCTTGTCTTTGTTCTCTTGATAACTGTTTTGTTTTCCCTTGGGACACTTCCTTCTGTTGTAGGAGGCATAGGGACTGCGACGTGATGCGGTCTCACGATCCCTTAAAAAAGAACTTGAGTGTGGACGTTTGGGTCATTTACGCCCAGTATAGTCGTCTGTTGATTTATTACCATTCTTATTATAGTTTTTTGTCAAAATTTGTGCTGTGATCTTATTCACTTTAGCAATATCATCGACACTCTTACTCAACTCTTCTCCAAAGAGTTGACTAGAAAGAGGCGTAAGAGTAGAACAAAGAGCGAAAACTCTTTGAAAGTTCAGGTTTCAAGAACTCTCTTCGCTTCATTGACAATTTGTAGGAAGCATTACCGATGAAAGACAATGAATCACACATACGATCCAAAAGTAGTTTCACGTCAATGTATACTCTCTTCTTTTTGCTCTGTAGAGCAGATTCGGCAGCTAAAGTAATCACTTGTGCTGCATGTACCATACACCTTTGGACTTTTTGGAGTCCCACATCAACCTTTCTCGCGCCTCTTGGGAGATCATTCCATAAGGCCTGATTAACTCGTGGCACCGTTAAATACTTACAATTATTTGGTGAACGATATCTTTCAGATAAAGATTTGAAATTTTCCTCTATATCCTTTTTAGTAAAGGCGTCGTTAACACGCTTGGCCAATGTACTGGAAACCTCTGGCCCTACTTCATCAGCGTCGCCGAAGATTGATGGCGAAAGGTCAGACGTTTTGCTCTTCTTCTTCAGAGTCTAAAAGAGATTTGTCTTTAAGAGGATCAAATCCAGAATCGTCGTCTGCTGAAATACAACGCTCAGACTTCTTGTTAGATTCTGAGATACAATGTTCAGATTTGCCCTTAGGTTCTGAGTTACATTGCTCAGTTCTCTGTTGTTTAGATTCTGCAGAAACTACGAGATTTCTGATATGGATGTAGTCAAAGCGTCAATTCCAAGAGCCTGGTGGAGTTCCTTAAGTTGACTCGATGAAAAATGCTGGTCTTGCACGTGTAATTCGTCTTCTTGAATGACGAGATCTTCATCGTTTACGTTTTTTTCAACGGGAGGCATATCTACGGCTTGAACATCAAAACAAAAGTGTAAGCAAAATAGGAGAGTAGGAATATGACGAACAAACCAAATATGAGAAAATAACTTCAGACTGAGTAGTTTACCTGCTTTCGAGCACGAAAAAGGAAGAGGTCGGTCACGTTGGTCACTCGGTATTTTACAGTAGGTCTTCATTTCCATAACAATAAACTTCAAAGAGTGGTTTGCTGCGCATGCCCGTATAGGAAACGCACAATGAGGTCATATTGCGGAATATAGACGAGGAGAATGTTCGATTTTTGATAATTCGGGTGCCTCTGAAAAACGTCGCCAAAAATATGAAAAAAAGCGAATTAATCCAAATGAATATGATTTTTGTTCATTGTATAAGTTGGTTGTCTTGTACAGAAAAAATGAAGGAAATCCATTTTCCATCGAAATTTGACCGGTCGGTACTACAACCTGAAGTAGAGACAAATTGCAAAACCATCCAAAACACATTAATATACAATACTTGAATTCTGTTGCGTAACACTTGTTTCACGGATATGTGGCGTGCACTCTATTGTACAGTCTCAATTTTTTGAAACAAAAGGAGAAGGATTAAGTTGGATTAACATAAATTAGCAAGAAAATGCTAAGATTTGAACAAAGTACCTAGTAAGCATTTCGTTACCCTTCGTGAAGCTCCGAAGGAAAAACCTATTGTTCAGTTCGGTTATCGAAGTTAATGATGCTAAGGATAAGCATAAATTGGGAAGTGTGAAGTCACCAAGTGTCGGCTCACAGACGAAGTGAGTCGAGTATCTAGTCGAGTATTATCTCTATTAAGGTTCGGATAGGATTTTGTTTATTCCAAGGGGGTAATGGCGTGGCGAAAATGACGACCAAAGCTGGATAGTAATGGCGCTGGATAGTAATGGCGAGGAAAAGATTTGACAACTATAGTCCGAAATGACCTGGAAAACTTACGCTACGCTAAGCCCGAAGTTTGGTGTTAATAAAGCTCAGACTAGTTCTAGTCATATTCTGTTTACTCTTGTTATCGAGCAAGAATTTAAAAGTTTGTCTAAGATCATGGATGTAACTACCGTAAAAGTATTGGATCCCAGTCCCCTGTTAGGATCCCAT
The DNA here is from genome assembly GCA_024752375.1 of Entacmaea quadricolor. Taxonomy (NCBI): domain Eukaryota; kingdom Metazoa; phylum Cnidaria; class Anthozoa; order Actiniaria; family Actiniidae; genus Entacmaea; species Entacmaea quadricolor. The sequence continues at coordinate 5,559 of JANTNT010158082.1, forward strand.
TTTAGTACTTTCCCGGCCGCTTGGGAAATGCAATGAGTTGAGTTCTGAAAAATAAAAGTCGGTCGAATTGTTTACATGGTTGTCAGACGCGAGATGAAGGACTAGGTCTAAAAAAACCCAACGAATAGAAAGAAAACCGACTATCAAGCGGCCACAGTGCAAAATGAGCAACCTGTTAAGTTTTGAACCGCCGAAAATCGGCTGGACACCCGAACCAGACTTGGCACAAAGACTCAAACGTTTCCTCCAAAAATGCGAATTACTGCTCGATGGTCCTGTAAAAACACGAAGACAGGAACAAAAGAGCAAATACGTCCTCTTGTGGATTGAGGATTATGGTTTCGACTTGTACAACACCTGGGATTTGAGCGACGGACAAAAAGATAAGCTAGAAGAATACTGGAAGAGACTCGAAGATCACGTGAAACCTCAGTCAAATCATCTTTTCAACCGCTTTTACCTGAGAAATCCGAGGCAAATCCATCGTCCCTTAGATGACTTCCAAACGGAGACAAGATTACTGATACAGAACCGTGGATACCCAACTTGATTGTATGATGAAATGATGCGAGACGCCCTTGTGTTTGGTGTCGACTCAGATGTTGTTCGTAAGAAATGTATCGCCGAAGGTAATGAAATAACCCTCAAAAAAGCCAGAGAAATTGCTCGTACTGACGAAGCAACGAGACTACAACTTAAAGTAATGTCCAACGACGTCTCAGACCCCACACAAGTAAACTCACTGCATTAAAGCAGAGGAAAAGACGCAAATAAAGGTAACACCAAACGATCACTTAATAATCAAAGCGGTCAATAGCTGTTAGTACGGCTATCAGCGGTTTTACGTTAATAGCATTGTATAGACCCGATAGCCTCGCTTGGATGATCTTAAAACAAAAGAATTTTTGACCGTGGGCTCAGCCGTACTAACAGCTATTGCAAGGGGGTCACAGAGTGAAAGAACAAAGGAATGATAAGCAAATATGCACCAGACGTGGTAATGCAATACATAAAAGAGGTCCGAAATGTCCTGCTATTAATGTTAAATGTTTTGGATGCAAAACAACCGGTCACTATCAGCACATGTGCTTCAGAACAATTAAAGCAAATTGGAACTCAATTCAAAGTGAGGACAGTGACTCAGAGCAACCTGATATTGATGACAGAGTATTTCTGGGAACTTTAATGGCAGAACACTACCCAAATATTAGTAGAAACCATGGTATAATTATGCGTTCTTGTTTTAAGACTAGGCCGTCTTCAGTGGTTAGTTCTTCATGGAAATTCCAGTAGTCATGGAGTGCTTTTTGACAGTACAAGTCCTAGATCAAGCGATGATGCACAACCTAGCATATCTAGGCCTGCTACATCAGTGACAATGAAAAGCATTGGTTTCACATTGCCTTTGTAGTGTACATAAAACTGACAAGTGCCATTGTTCTTAATTTCATTTCCTCCATAAGCAGTGATTTTGACCTGTGGTGTATCAAGCTTTCTCTGTTTTTGTTGGATACAATTTTCTTATAATCTTTTTTTGAGAATACCAACACTAAGACGAGAAACACTTAACACCATCCACCAAGGACACCTCGGCCAAGAAAAGTGCCTTTCCGAGCCAGATCCTCCGTGTTTTGGCCAGGAATTACAAAAGACGTCACCAACACCGTTCAGAACTGTGACGCATGTCAGAAACATCAGCGCAAACAACAATAGGAAGGGATACTTCAACCAGAACCTCCATGTTATCCATGACAGATACAGACATGTTTGAATTCAAGGGAAACCAGTATCTCCTACTCTGAATACAGCAAATTCCCCATCATTAGAAAGTTGACAAGTGCAACTTCTTAGGCAATCATCAACCACCTCAAAAGTATCTTCTATGAACACGGCATCCCAGACCAAGTGATTACAAAAAAATGGATCACAATATGCATCAAAGGATTTCAAGGACTTCACAAACGTCTATGGTGTGGAAAACACAACTAGTTCTGCCATGTATCCACAATGTAATTAGTTGAGTTCTGAAAAGTAAAAAGTCTAATTCTTTACAACTACTACGATCAAACTTTCTTTCATTTCGGTTTTACTGCCTCAGTTGAAAGTTAGATTATCTGGTCACATCAAACTCTAAAAACCAGGGCCTTAAAGAGTAATATTTTTAGGTAACCGTTACTTTGGTATATACTAGAACAGTTTTTCTTATTTAGATACAAAATTATAATTTTTATTCCAAATTCATTCTTAATTGATTTTATTATTTTGTCTGACACTGTCCTTACAATGGCCTTAAGTCATCCATCACGTGACATTTTTTCATATTGACTCTACGCCTTCAGAAATGTGAAATTTGGAAAGAGCATCCTAAAATTTAGTAAGCGGGAAAGCTTTAAGTAAAACATTATAAAAATGCAAGCTTTAAAAAATACATATCTTCCTCGGTTTATGGTTAATCCTTAGGAAACTTTACAATTTTACTATTTCCTGCATAAAAATTTGATGGTAAAGTTCATTTTCTGATACATTTAAAGAGGATCCTCAATGGATAAAATGGGAACTGGGATTTGCCTTTTTGGAGGGCTGGGAAATGGGATTTCATGTACTGGATTCAGGGATTCATAATTAAAGAAACAATAGAAAAATGGGAATGGGATTGAGATTGAGATTGAGATTTGAGCAAACCATGCTGGGACTATGAAATTTGAACTGGGATTTGGGGGGAAATTTGGGTTGAGAAATGGGAGTAGGAATCCCCCCTTCCCTTCAGGACCCTCTTAAAAATTAATAGTGTGATGTGAGTCTATTACCCAGGGAGTTATTCGAAATGGGATGTTGATTTTTTAATTTAACTGTTGCATAATGTGACATAATATTATTATTCAAAACAGAACTAGCTGGCAACGGCTTTTAGTTCTCCTGTTGACTCATCCCCCTCACCCTTTTTAGTCAGCTTTTGTAAAGAGGGGGTGCCTAGCTATAGGTCGACACTTTTCCACTAAAAGAACTGGGGAACCAAAACAACACAAGCAGTGGATAGATGGTGATCATGGTTTGTTTCTAAGTGGTGATATAGGGGAACAAGAGAAGTCAGTTGTGGTTGAAGGTTTGGGAGGACTTCAAAATTCGTAGATGTCAAACTCAAATTACACACTATCTAAAATATTTCCTGTTCCTGCATATAATTATACCAAAGGTTAATAAATAAATATGTATATAATTATTGATCATTACCTTGTTTATCTTCTTCGTGAGAGGATTGTTGACCATCGTGGTTCGTTATTTTTGCCTTTAGATTTGCCTTTAGAGTAAAAAAAAAAAAAGTTTTGGTAATATGGCTAACGTCACAGATGGCGGCTGAAACATTTAAACATCTTATCGGGCCCCCATGCATTTTGTCTCCTTATGCCTTTAAAAACATCTCTATACCCATAAGATTTTGCCCGTTTTGACCCTTCTGTGTAACAAAGGGCATTACAGAAGTTGTATCTCGTCATTGCTCGTGTAAATGTTGCGGACTTTTCGAGTTTGTAGATCGCCATTGTAGATTTTCTCTTGTTTTATCTACTAGATCTACTGGCAAAGATGTATTTTAAAGTATCTTTGCCAATTTTGTAGAGAATTTCGCTTACATAGGTGTAAATTAGAGTAGTTTTGTTGTCATTTTTAATTGTTTTTGTTTGGGGGCCTGACAAAAAATCGAAGTGCCGGGGATTTAAAATCGAAACACTCTCACATGATGGAAGTTCTCTAAAAGGATGGAGGACATATCAAACTTATTGCATACATTTTGAACATTTGCTACTTCTAGATCTAGAGCTACATGAACCAAACAACCCTGAAACGACAATTGTAGTTTGGATACCTATTGCCAAAAAATGATCTTGAATAAAGCATCTCTATGAAAAAGGCTTTTTTGATGCGTTTGAAGCTCAATAATATAGCGCGAAGATAGTGCTAATTGCGTTACGGTCCCTCGCTGTCACGACCGAAGTCAGATCATTTGTGTCAAAACATTTATCTCCCAGAAGTTGCGCTCTATATACTTATTTTACACAAAACACTCGTTAATTAAAAACCTTCAATTCTAAGTAACATGACTGTATGTGAGTATGAATTTACATTTGGTGACCTTTTGTTAACAGTGAGTTTCATATGGGCATCGAAGATTCCTCGGCAATCATTTCGCGTCTAAAAGTGTTCACTATAAGCATTTTTATTTATGAAAATGACAATCACTGGCAATCCGACGATTTCACAGCAACCTCATGTACCAGTACTAGTCTACCAACAGTGGCAATATTCTAAGCAAGAAGAGCGGTGATCTATACCTTGCGAGTTGAGCATAATATCAATAAATGTAAAAAAATAAAATAAATAAAATAAAAAACAGTCGTAAGCAAAATCTGCGAAGTTGTAAATGGAATCAAGGGGGGCAACAAGAAATGTGGAGACTAAAGATGTTCCGTGATGTTTAAATATATACATTATGAAGAATCAACTGACATAACGTTATAAACAAGTTTGCCTTTGAAAAATTAGATAGATACTGATAGATAGATAGAAATTACAAATTAATTGAATTATAATGATTGATATATTAAGAGGAAAGTTAAAAAAAAACTTTTTTGATTTTGCGTTGGAACTTTAACAAACTGGTTATGTTCAAGCCGAAAACGTTACAGACAGTTGCCATGGACACGAACCTGGCCGCCGGCCCCGGGGACGAGTTGTATGAT
>JANTNT010158193.1:0-10292 GCA_024752375.1 Entacmaea quadricolor
CAGGATGAAAACGGAAAAAACACCGTTTTGTAGAGCTAACATAAGGCAAACAAGACGAGAAAGTCATTGAAGCACAAGCAAAGAGGACGAAATATGCGAAGTCTACGAAGCTGTAATTAACGGCAAAGCGTCAATGATATATGCCAAGCAAGCGATGTTTCGTCTAATGCTTTGGATAATGATAACAACGAAATTCCAGCGTCTTGTTTGTCAGTCTCTGTTTGACTTCAGTCCCAAACCATTATCCAAGTCTCCAAAAAATCCAGATATTGGAAGCCATTTTCACATCCTACACCATTGGCGAAGTTGAAATTCACTTTTATCGTACTTTAGGATGACCATGAATTTTTATGATCTTTTTCAGGTCAGTTTTCCATCTTATCCTCACGATTATAACAGATGTCATGGATTTAACTGATTTTTATAACTGAAATTATATTATTCACATGAATCTTTTCTGTAAATTTTTTTGATTTCTTACGACAAATTTCATTGGTTAGCGCGCGCTTTCTTTAAGTTTCTGTCGCATTTTAGGAGAATTTGTAATTTGATCAGCTTAAGATACCTAATAAAAAGTATTATTTCTAAGAATAAAACCTTGTGTTATTTTATAAAAAAATTAGAAAGCGGTTTTTCATGTTCCATGCTGATTTATCAACACGCGGGATGTTGTGAGAACACGAGAAAAGCTTTAGGATCACGAGCCGTAGGCGAGCTTTCTAATGCTTAAATATATAGCCGTTGAAATAATGTTATCACATTTTAACCCTGACGATGGGCGTTTAGCCCGAAAGCTAGGTTATGTAAATACTTGAGGTTGAGGAAACTTTAACATAAAACATAATGACTTCTCCAACCTTCAAAAACACTTTGGAAATCTAATTTTGTAAAAGGAAAGGCAAAGCGAGGATTTTGATAATCTGCGTGGCCAAATCCTCAAGATTCTACAAAACCTCGATGAGCATAAGGAGAGGGACAATCTTCTAGTTGACATGTGGTGTCATTTTGGACACGCCTTCATTGCTAAAGTTGATGAAGGTATGTATTTATATATATTAGTGTGGGCAGTTGATCAATTGTCGTCTGATGAAAACTTGCGATTAAAAAATGAAACTATGGCATTAAATTTCCCAAACAAAACTTAGGAGAGGAATTAATTTAACGATATTTTGCATCCATCCTTATTTCCATGGCCTAAGTTATCACAAACGGATATTTTAACGAGGTGGCCCAAGGGAACGAGGTTATTTTTATTTCTAGGTTCCTTCTTGAAGACCAACCGAATTAACTTAAATACCCATCTTTCATTTAACTCTCAAAATTTAAGCTATCTAAAATTCAAGTTAATCTATAAGAGACTCAGTTGACTACCTTGATATCAGCGTTAATTATTTCAGTTTGTAGAAATATTTGTGCATGCATGTTTGAATTTCAGCCGAGGTGGACAAAATTTACACTTTACAACAAATTAAAGAAAAGCTACAAGCAAAGGAAAATCCCTGGCAGGCAGCGTTTAATGGAGGACGACTAAATGTAAAAGAAATAGAGAAAATATGTCATGAGAATGGATTGACAGATCAACGAGTGCCACCTTACACGAGACATGATTTTTCTATTTTTACTCCAAGCTGTAGAAACGTCAGAGTGAAGGTGATTTGTAATAAAATGCATTTTTCAATAGACCTAAGGTTTAAAACAAACAAATGGTATTATAATATAATTATCTTGTTTAATATTAATTGAGTTATCTTAGTCGATGCTGCTTTTTACTTATGAGTGGAAAACGTACGTTACCGTGACTCATTAATGGCTTTTATATTCAAGCATTGTGATTGGATGGCGTCTGTTGGTTTTTGATTGGTTATTACTCACACGCTGCAGATTGCTCTTATAGACACTAAGACTAAGTATATTCGGAATAAAGTTCTTGGTCAACAATTGATCCCAACCTCTTTTAGTCTTATCTCTACATTCGTTCGTTTTTTTTCCAGGTGTACTTGAAGGCCAATGAGGTTGATGGCGGGCTCTCTTCTTGTCGCCCTGTGCCTGTGAAAAATCTACTGGAAAGCGCGACTACTGACGAAGGGATAAAGTACTATTTGTCTGGACAACCAACCAAACACATCAAAGTCCCTATCTTTATTCCTCATGTACACTTTGATTGCCACCTTATAATACGAACAAGTAAATATTATGTAATACTTTAAAACTGAATCGGGCGGATATCTTGTTACCATTTTTATTTTTTGCCCCTCCGTGTCTGAGCGGCAGGCTGGAAGGGGACTTAACAGGACTACGTAGGGCAGAAAACGACTTCTGCTAGCAGGGTAATATCTTGTATATGTACTAACTTAATTAAGTCCCATCCATGTTTGCAATCCATGTATCTTGGTCGCTTGTATAACCTTAGGTCACATACGTACCTATATCACTCATAGACCTGTGTCATTTATAGACCGTGTTACATACGTACCTATGTCACCCATAGAATACCAGATAAATCTAAAAACAATCGAGAACGCACTAAAAGAATGGATTTATTTTCTTCATGCACGCTAATGATTATCTTCATAACTATTTGTCTAAACGGTCTGTATTACCTTATTTTCATGTAAAAGCTTTCAAGAAAACAACAAGAGAACCAGAAGACGAGGAAGAAGACAAGACTTTAATCCGCTTTCTCAATAGGAACCTAAGAATAATTAATGGAGAACTGGAATTTCCACATAAAAAACCACTTCCAGACGGGTTCGACTTGGCTTTTTGGCGTCGAAGTGAGCGGAAAATATTTCACCATTCCGAGGATGAAAATCTAGATTTTAACATCAAGATTTCAGAGGAAAGATTGGAAAACATGGCAAGCAACCAGGCTGGGAAGAAAATTGAATCAATGGTTAGGAAAACATATGAATGTTTTAATCATATATACAGAGACTCTAAAATACAAAGATAAGAATCCGAGTTTGTAGCCTGGGAGGTAACATGGAAGCGAGGGATCTCTGTCCTCTTTTGTTCCTTACAAACTCTTGGAAGCGTAATACACATATAAATGCACAGCTTTTAGGTATATTTAATTTATATTTGAGTGCGCATGTTTAACCAGCAGCTATCACTAAGCCAAAGCATTAAGTGAATCTTTCAACTTGAGGACCTTGATATCATGGTACTCACTCGCAGTCCCTAACCTCGGATTATTAGTATTGAAAATCTTGAAAAGTTTTGTTTAAGGACGTTCGTGGGAATTGTTCCTGCGCATCCTTTCTACGCACGAGCGCGCGCTCTTTTCTAATATTAGTGAGGAACGCGCCGACTTATTTTTGACTTATAGGGAAACGACGCTCTCTGAAAATAACTCTTTAAAGAAAATGGTGAGCCCCCTTTTTTAATTCCCTTGTCTTAAAGTAAAATATATTATCTAACTTTACAGGAAAAAAATTAAAAATCTCTCTAGTTTTTCAAATCGAAATTACCTATTTTGTGTCTGATTGGAATACAATTTCAGTTAATTATAAGGCTGCAAGTGCACACTCTTAGCTCAATAGAATTTGCTTTTCTTCAAAATATGGCTTCTTGACAAATTTCCATGTTTACGGTATTCGTGCATTTTTACTGCAAGAAGTGTAAGTATCCACGCACTATGGCGGCTTAACGAATTCGGTGACCCATTTTTTATTTGCTTGTTTAATATTTTTTCCTTTCATCATGAAATTTTTTTTAAATCTCAGTCTAGAGGATCTTTTGCCCATGAATGTCCTTAACTTAGGTCTAAGTTTTCGATGCTTAACTTCTCCTCTTGTAATTAACACAGAATGACATTCATCTTCACTGTGACGAGTGGGACAAGAAACTATCTGAAGGAGATTGGCATCCAGAAGAAATATTACGCCGCCTTCCAGCATTCCTGAGATTTGTTAGTAATGTACAAACAAATCTTTCAGATCAAGATTTCGAAGAACAGGACAATTAAAATAATCTAACGATTATTCTTTAATTACCCTATTTCCGCCATATTGAAATAAAACTTCGGTAAATAACATTCTCGTCTCCAGACCCTACTCAGCTTCACGGAAATCGTGGGAACTCCGGAATTTTCAATGAATCGATTGACCGATGAGTAACAAAGAGCATTCTTTTTTCAGGAATGTTTACGGTTTACTTATCCCACACTTGCCCAAGTTCAAAAATTTATTTCTCCACGTTGCACGGACAATAATCGCTATTTAACAATAAGACTTCGAGGACGAATGGACTACGAGTCAATAGACAATATATGAGGCTGTAGGCCGAAATACCTCCCGAGTATAATGTAATTCTAATAAGGAATATCAATGGAATTGAACAGTTTTGTAACCACGTGTTTCGAAATAACTTTGTGCGTCCCAAATTTTTAAGGCTTGCTACGGCCCTGAATTACAAAGTTTAGTTTTACAGCAAGGAGGTTTTACAGTAACTAGTAACTATGTCCAGTAACTAGAAAAGCCAAGTTTGAACTCCTAATGTACCACCAGCAGGAAGCCCAAGCTTCATTCTTCATTCTTCATTCTTCTTCTTCTTCATTCTTCTTCTTCTTCATTCTTCTTCTCCTTCTCCTTCTCCTTCTTCATTCTTCTTCTCCTTCTTCTTCATTCTTCATTCTTCTTCTTCATCTCCTTCTTCTCCTTCTTCTCCTCCTTCTTCTTCTCCTTCTTCTTCTCCTCCTCCTCCTCCTCCTCCTCCTCTCTCTCTCTCTCCTTCTCCTTTTTTTTCAGCACACCCCAACCCTGAACAGGAAGGGGGTTAGTTGGGTCTTTAAAAAATGGACCTATGTTTGTAAATACCCCATAATATTGTCGTCTAAAGAAAATGTCATGAAACTTCTGTTAAAAATTCAAACTTTTATATGCCTCTTCATTTGGCTTGTAACCTGCCATATAATAGCATTTAATAAAAAATATTTGTGTATTCGATATAACGTTTTTACGTATGACAAAAAAATCAATTCGATTTCTAATGAATGAATCATTACGAAATAATTTATATATAACCAAGGAGAAAAAAAAATGAAAGTAAAAGAATATAAACTTTTTTTTCTAAAATCTTAGTCAAAATAAAAGAGCCGAAAATCAAAACCGAAATTTGGATTTCCTTTGTTATCTGTCACGCTTGGTTTTCGTGACAACCGGAAATAAATAGACTGATAGTAATAGTCACCAGACTCCACTCGGAATTTTTTTGGGGTCACCTCCGCCCGCGAGAGGCCCGGAATGGAAGTAATCGTCACATAATATAAAATGTTTGTCTGGTTTTACATTGATTAGAGTGAAGTCACTAAACCCGTGAAATAGATATTAGACTAATACACTTTAGCAGACTCTAATTCCATTGTTTTCTTTTGTGTCTATTTGGCTTACACTTTAACTACAATTAATTTTTATTTCACAGGTATATTGACTTCACTCTAAAATAATAAACAAATAGTAATAATAATTGAAATGAAATAAAAAAAGAGCAAAAAATATTAAAATACAAACTTATTTATAAGATAATATATTTTTGAAGCTATTTTTGACCCAATCTTCCTCGGGCTTCACTTGTAACGCCTGGTAATTACGTAATGTTTTTCTTGGAATCGAAATTCCCGCTACCGCAACTCTGATAGAAACAAACTTGGCAAAGAAGAAACGAAAGTGATACTGCTAGAAGAATCTTAAATATCGGCTGGAATACTGCTAGAAGAATCTTAAATATCGGCTGGAATGTCAAAGACAACTTAAACGAAAGGTACCTTTATAACAAGCTTAATGTATAGATATTTTAGGATCATCGAAAAACCAGTTTCTGCTGCAGCTTCTTGGTGTGAATTTTAAAATTTCTAAAGAAGCTGACAAAATAATACTACAAAATACTTGATTCTGAATAAGGTTAGTTGTAAGTGTAAAGATTTGTATTTGTGTTTCTTTAAAAACTTTTACATATGGTAATGGAGAAGGTGCGTATAGTCAAAAGCCCTTGCAAGATGGGTACTTTTATTATTGTTAGTGGCTGTGTATGCCAAAGGCAAATGAGGGGAACAAAATATTTAACTATACTTCGAGCAGTCCCCCGGGGGAGTACTCCAGCAGGATTTGGATAGGCGTGTTCCGCTGAGATCCAAAACTCGGTTACCATGTTTATGACAGAAAAACTCAAATTCTAATACCCTGTTTATGACAATAGGTATGATTGTATATCCCTGTTTCTGACAAATCCTATACTCTCATCCTGTAGTTCCAAACGCTAAAACTGTACATCTTGAACAAGACACCATCAGAGGTGGCGGCTCAAAAATCACTTAAAATACCTTTTAGAATATGCTGCCGTAGTGGACACTACCCCTAATTTTATTTGTTGTGTTCGTTTTGGGAACTTTTCTGGTAGGCGGTCAGCTCATTTAACGGACACTTTTTTGATTTCCCAAGTCCGCTTACGAGAGAGTTGACTGTTATAAAAATATGGAAGTGAGAAATGAGTTTCTCGAAATCATCAAGCAATTTAAATCCTAATACTATCCTCTCGCTGTTCTTTGAGACCAAAGTAGTGTCTTTAAACGACCTCTATGTCCATACTCGTCCGTATCTCATTGAGATTAAAACCAAGCGTGACTAAATACTAGCTGTATTTAGCAGGCATTCTGCACATTGCGCCGCGAGGGCTTTGGGAGAGGAGGGAGGGGCCTAAAGTGCAGAACGCCTGCAATTCAGGCTAAGCTGTATTTAGTTAGGAAAGTTACATGATTTCTCATAAGAGCAATTTCTTTTGCTTTAAAGTTCAGGGGCGTAGCGAGAATCTAGGATCGGGGGGGGGCAATCAAGAAATTTGGGGGGCACACAGTAAAAAGCTTGAAAAACCTTATATTTTTAATTTTTTTTCCTGTACATTCGTTAAGATTGCCACTGTTAAAGATACTTTGTTGGAAATGTTGATAAACTGCGTTACATGTAAAATAGGCCATTTCCAAGATGTGCTCCAATTCCCGTGGACAGTAGTTTAAAGTAAGTCGAGGCTTCGTGCGAAAAATACATTAAATATATGAAAACTTTGCACGATGCCTCGCCTTGAAACTATTATTCGCGGGAATTAGAGCATATCTCGGAAATGGCCTATTGTGAAGATTCTATTATTCAAACACTCAAACGATTTGTTAATTTGTATAAAATTTTGTTTGGGTAGCTTTGGTTGGTGTAGTCGCACTGTATTATCTATTTTCATTTTACTTTATCCTTCCCATAGTTATCTTTGTTCCTAAGATGATTTAGCAGCATCTGCATTTCTATTCCTTTTTTTTATTATTATTATTATTATTCTTTTTTCCTCTTCCATTCTTAAGAAGGAGGGGGAAGGTTTGAAACTGAAGTACATTATTCAAATAAGGTGTATTAAACAATCTCCTGTTTGCATATAAGGTATGGAAGACAGCTTTGTTTAGTCAGAAAATCAACCCAGTCTGTAATATGCCACGAAAAATCATTACAGTTTTGGAATGTCAAAAAGGCAGGATTATTGGAAGTAAGGGAAGTACAATACGAAGAATACAAGATGCTTCTGGAGCAAAAGTAGATGCACGTGCTGCAAATAGAATTCGTCTTGATGGAAGCAAAAAACAAATAGATGCAGCAGAATGTATGATACAATTAATACTCTCTGTAAGTATAGTGTTATTAACATGGTTATAGCCATCTATAACTGGTCTATCCTTTATTTATAAATGGAGTTTACGACCCAGGGGGAACTTCCAGACAAAAGTTTTGGGTATGCTTGTCACATCTTTATAAGTCAAAATAAGTGATTTGGTATGTTTCTAGAGTATGGTTTTTGGTTGTTGAAGATGAAAATCCATGTTGATAAATATCTTTTAGGGGTTTAAATCTGTAAGCCACGCCCATGAAAAAGCAATTTCAGTATCGTTTATTGCTTTTTTTTTTTTTTTTTTGACAATTTCTGACAAGCATCTCTGAGAATTTTAAGATGATTTTTTAAGGGTAAATCTAACTTGTGTTTATCATCGAAGTAATTTCCCTCACCTAAACTCTTATGAAATTACTCTTCGTTTTTTGACAAACACTCGTGAAATTTATCCTAAATTTCACTCATAACCATTTGATTACCTGTACTTAGGTTATGTGTTAGCTTCACCCTCTCCATTATTATACATTATAGGAAAGTACAGGTTTTAAGAAAGACAGCCTACTTGTAATAGTCCCAGAGTTTACAATGGGTTTCATAATTGGAAAGCATAGGAGAAGCCTCACTGCTACCGAGCAAGAGACAGAAACCAAAATCTTTCAGGATGAGGAAAAGAAACCACATTTCTATGTGAAAGGGAATCCCATTCAACAGTACAAGGCAAAATTAAAGATAAAAGAAACAGCAGTAAGTTATATATATATATATTTATATATATTTATCGCTTGCTCTGATTGGCTACTGTACCGAACGTTTCGGTGAACTTTCAGATGGCGAAATGCAAACTATACTAAGAGATCTTATTTTTCTCATGGTCCAGTGGTTGTCTATATTATAAAGTAGTTATTCCACTCAATCTCATCGTACGTGGCTGATAGCCAACTCAGCGCTAAGCACCTCATTGGCTATCAGCTCATGTACGGCTCGATTTTGTGGAACATACAGGATGAATGTAAAAGATCTAAAAGCTACTAATTAGTGTCCTCAATTAGTTTAGCTTCAGCTAAAGATCTTGACACTTGAAGTTGATCTTATGATCTCTCTCTCAACTCACTATTAATAAAGTTCATCCCACCTCCCCTCTTCCCCAACTTCTGGCATTTGACAAACATTCCATATATTCATGTAATGGGAAACCTTTATGGATTAAATTGTAGATGTAGATTTAGAACTCTGCGCTTATTGAAGGCCACTTTCCTGCACAGTGGAAAGGAGCAGATGTCTGATTTCCAAAATGTCTCAACGTTCAAGACGCTCAGAGAAAGATTTAAGATCCATTTCACTTACCTCTTCTGTTGTAAAAGTGTATGAAAGACGTCTTGACCAAAATGATGCAGTAAGACTGTTTATAAGATTTAAGTAAAGGTTTTGATAGAGTTGACCATCACATCTTGATTGATATTGTTCGTAAGTTTGGAGTGCATCCTGCTCTGGTTCAGAGTATCCGCAGTTTCTTGACAAGAAGACTGCAAATAGTCTGTATTGGTGGAATTTCATCCGAGTTGACACCCGTTTTCCAGTTGGAATACCCCAAAGAATACCTCAAGGAAGTGTGTAAATGATTTTCAAAACTCATCATCCATTTTTGACTTTCATCTGTTCGCTGATGATTCTAACCTTTTCTATAGCAATAAGAATATATTTTTATTAGAATCTATCATTAATGATCAATTATCAGCTGTTCATTCTTGGCTCTGTGCCAATAAGCTTTTATTAAATGTAGAAAAATCTAAGTTTGTCATATTTCATCCAGTCCAAAAGAAAATAAATTATGATTTACACATAAAAATAAATTCCCAAACCATTAAGCACGAATCTCAAATAAACTATCTTGGCATAATGTTAGATAGTCATTTAAATTGGAAATCTCACATTTCCTACATATCAAGTAAAATTAAACGTAGTATCGGCATTATTTCTAGAGCCAGACATTATGTAAATTTAGATATTCTTGTTAATCTTTATTACTGCCTAATTTATCCTTACCTCACTTATGGCATTGTTGCATGGGGTCACACATATCAATCCACAACAAATCCTATTCTTTTACTACAAAAGAAAGCTTTACGTTTAATGACATTTAATAGTTTTCAAACTCATACAAATCCTATTTTCTTTAAGTTAAAGATTCTGAAGTTTCAAGATCTTGTTTTTCTTTATACTGCATTATTTATGCACGATTACAATTCTAATAATTTGCCAATTTCATTTATATCTTATTTCACTATTGTAAATCAAAGGCATACTTACAACACTAGATTGGCCTCAAGGTGCAGTTATGCTCTGCCAAAGGTCAAAACTAACTATGGCAAATTTAATATCAAATTTTCTGGTGTTAAAGTATGGAATTCGATTTGCGACTCTAAGAAAAAACTTAATAAAGCAAAATTTAAAGAGGTCCTGAGTGATGACATTCTTACAACTTATTCTTACTTATTATAAGTAAAAATAAGCTTGAATTTTTGTATTATTACTTGTCGATTTCTAAAGTAATCTTAATTATACATCATTTATTATTTTGTTATAATCTTATATTTAATTAGTATTCTTTATTCTGATCCATTGTGTATATTTTTTACCTTTCTATAGTT